>JAVTVY010032453.1:0-15408 GCA_036873755.1 Hanleya hanleyi
GACGTCCCTACTCTCCTTGTCCCCCCCTCCCGCTGATTCACATCACCAAGTTCCCGCCTCTTGGCCGTAAGGGGGCGCTTTATCTGGTTACCCAATCGCCGTAGCGTAATAACTCGGAGATAACCAGATTCCTCATACTAACCACGATTGGCTAACTACCTCACGTGATCGAAATTACGTCATGCCTTCACGATAGTGAGATCACGACTCTCATGTAATGTGGAAGCCATGCCAATATTTTGCCTCTTACCGCATCTCTCAAAATAACTTTTCCCCGTTTTTATTACAGTCAACAGGTCCATGTAAGGTCCGTGTAACCTTGCACAGTTCAATTTTCGTTTTTCGTTTTTGGTTTCTCAAAATCAAAAATTGAAATTTGACCGTCAATTTTCAATTTTCGTTTTTTGTTCCTGTAATCTCAAAATCAAAAATTGAAATTTGACCGTCAATTTTCAATTTTCGTTTTTTGTTTTTGTGACCTTAAAATGAAAAATTGAAATTTGACCGTCAATTTTCAATTTTTGATTCTGGGATTACAAAAACAAAAAATGAAAATTGATATTTGACAGTCAATTTTCAATTTTAGTTTTTCGTTTTGCTTGACGCAAAAATGAAAATCAAATATTGAAAATTGCCTTGACTTGTCCGTTTTTCGTTTTTTGATTTTAACTTTGACGTATCAATGTTAAGTTCGCACGTGGACGGGTTATGATTTCACTTCCGGTATGACGAGTAGAATAGAAAACACAAATCGTGTCGTATAAGAGGTGTGGAGCGTGAGAGGCATGTGGCCCACCAGGCCATCCTCGGGAGCCAGTGTATTGATCGATTTGTTAGGGTATCTATGCATTGCCTTGGGTAGTTGCGCACGGTAGTTCTGGATAAAACAAAGATCTAGGGGTATCCTCTAAACCAAACCAATTATTGAACAGGCTCAGCAAGCTCATTACGCCAAACCACTAGCTGCAATGTTTGAGATGTGACATCGCTGGCATAACTTTGATGTCAAGCTGAAATCGTCATCGAGAGTCAAAGCAAAAATCGCCGGCTTGGGATACCGACATGCTAATTCAAAATAACCTCGGGGGATGAAATGTTCGAGATTGAGGCAAGGATTCAAAAACTCACTCGAATCACTAAAAATGTCCGGGTAAACCCTGTGCGAGGATTCACGATTTACCTGGACTTGTGAAGATGCACCAGACAGGTCTGGATAGGTGGCATCCTGTAGTTGTCATTGGTTATTGGCATTGAGGCCTGAGCCAATCAGGACGCAGTCTTAGATTTTCTCATTTCCAAAAATAGATGTTTAGAGCGCTACAAAAGCGAACAGCATTCATGCACACAACCGCTATTTGTTATTGATTTGAAATATAGTATTCATAAAGATACCAACAAAGATTTAACACCAATAAGAGTAAGCATCGCGGTGATGGGCCGCGAAATCCGTATATGGCCAGCGTTCCGTAAACCACCATTTCAAACAACGTCACGTTTGATGCCAGACGTCTGACTGCTTCAACGCTTCAGATCCAATCTTCATTCTCTATTTTTGGGACCCGGATCGTTGGAGTGTTCACATGCCCGTCAACGTTCAGCGTCAAAAACGCTTCCACGCTTTAAGTGCGGGTGTCAAAAGCTTCAACGCATCGATGCGGGAAGCTCCTTTTGGGGTTATGATTAGGGTATCCACGTCTTTAATATTTTACCCTACTTTAATGAAACTCATATGTGCATCAACCCCGTTGTTCTCCATATAATGCTTCACACCTACTGCACGAATGCCTACTCACTTCTGGACATGCGCAGTTGGCCCATTAGAATCTAGCTCGAATGCCTGGCTCCAGGAATCTATATAGTGTGGTGACACTCCCATATCTTGCCCCCTACTGGCTTTCCATATTGCGCTCCACACCTGCCTAAACAATCCGATTTACGCTTTCCCATACTACTCCGCGGACCGAAAGTGACATCATAAGCCTTGCGCATGCGCAGTTAACATTGATGCGTCAAAGTTAAAATCAAAAAACGAAAAACGGACAAGTCGAGGCAATTTTCAATATTTGATTTTCATTTTTGCGCGAAGTAAAACGAAAAACGAAAATTGAAAATTGAATGTCAAATTTCAATTTTTGATTCTGAGAAACCGAAAACGAAAAACGAAAATTGAAAATTGACGGTCAAATTTCAATTTTTGATTTTGAGAAACCAAAAACAAAAAACGAAAATTGAATTGTGCAAGGTTACACGGACCTCAACATTCAATTCAACAAATCTGAAACAATTAAACGGTGTTTTTACGTTACAATTCTAGGCAGCTTGATCTCGTTATATACTCATGACGATAAAGCGTGGTCTTATCAGTGGGATATTAACAACATTTACAGGGATTTATTTGTTAATTATTTGAAGGTATCAGTGAACAAATGCTTGCAATCAGTTGACGAATCTTACTAAGGCCTTTCGTTTTTTATTTGTTGGTTCACGGATCCGCCGACTCACTTTTCCCGAAAAGTGGAAAAAAAAAAAATCAAGATTTTGTCCTTTTTTATTTCCGCCGACGTACAAATTTGCTACTGACCTTATTTTTATATCCTCTGATAAAAAAAATCACAATTCTCGACAGGATGACTCAGTGGAAAGGCTGAGGTATACAAAAATATATACTGTCGAAGAGTGAAACTTTAGACACGAGGTATCTGTAGATATCGCGCATCCATTTTGGACCTTTCAAGGGAGATAATTCTGCAAAGTTGTTGTGGCGCGCTGTCACAAAATGGCGGGATGGATGGCGGGCAGTTTTTACATCTGTGTCGCCGTAAAGAAAGGGGCGGATGTCAAGACTAGATCTTTTCAGCAATGTAACGAGCGGCAGCGATACTGTTGGGGACATCGTCTGCAGGTCACGATCTTCATACATTCGCTTTTCGTAACCCCCAATATTATTTAAGGGCCATGGGTGGTAGCATGTTGTTGATGCCGAATCTTGTATGTATTTTTCACAGCCGAAAGGACGTCCATTTTTATCAATAAAAATGTTCGAAACTTTTGTACAATTAGTCAATAGGAAAAGTACTGAGTACTTTTTAACTCTGAGTAAATACAGAGTAAATACAGATATCTTGCAGATACATGTACAACAACATGCCCCCAATTTGGACCAATAATTATTTACAAGTTCAGAAACTGTGGTCAGTACTAAATACAACTTCACAAACTCTGGTCATCAAAAGTTTTCTTTTGAGAGGATGTTGAAAAAAGACAGCAAAACCAGAGGAGTCTTGTCTTGTCTTACCACTTTGAAGACATCAATGTCCTTTCATTGAACATGCCACAAAGTGCATATATTTTTTTTCTGTGACTTCTACATGCTATTATACATGTACACCCAGTGTTACAACTGTATTCGGCTGTATCGAAGTTATTATTTTGTGTATATGTGAGAGTGTGTTTTTTTTGTTTTTTTTTTCCCTCCTGTCGACCTGGTTTTTTCATCACTCAGATCCGTGAACCAACAAATAAAAAACAAAAGGCCTAAACAATGGAGGAAGTTATCCAAAAATCTGTTCACTCTTAACTCAGAAATTAACGTAATTAGAGCTGTTTAGCCGTCCGTTTATTGTTAGTTTTGCCGTTAACGACATATGAACGTTTGAAAAGGGAGACAACTCATATTGCCAAGACTCTTCCGTAAGAGTGAGATTTATTGGTCATTGGTGGTTGGCCTGTGCAGAGCGCCCCCTTACGGCCAAGAGGCACGAAATATGCGATGTGAATCAGCGGGGGGAACAAGGAGAGTAGGGACATCAGTGATACAAGCTGTTTATCAGCGTAGACTTAGCGAGGTTCGCATTATAACAGTTCAGTCGAGACCGACATTGGATACAACAGCAAATCATACAGGCCAGTGCATGACTGGTGGAGAAACAGGTCTGAGACATGTAAAAGTAGGAATACCGAATAACCGTGAGGATACTTCTTGTGGCTTGTTCAATCAAACATATTGACTGGTAAGACAATATAGTCACTTAAACTCGCTCTGTTTGATGGGTCTTCTTCACCATACCTTTTCTTAACACAACACCCAGTTTGGCAGAACGGATATACTAGTATGTTGAATGGTTGTGTATACTATGATGCTCAACTGAGTGTACTTGTACTGAGTATTTAAAAAAAAAAGCCTGAATTGATCTGCAGATATAATACAATGTAACGTGCAATCTCAGTAAACTCAGATATAAAATCACGGAATATTATATCTGAATTCCGCCCTATATAAATCCCATGTGAATCTGAAACTACATTTGTTAGCCAATCAGAGGGGATAGCTTGTTGAAATCACGCCCACAGTAATTACACACGGTAGCACGTGGACTAATATATAAACATTATCGGGAAACAGTATCCAAATATGGCATCATTTCCAGACAGATCCGTGACGATCAAAGAGTTTACTCCCGCTAAATAGTCTGGCTTTGTTTGGGGGTAGAAATGAAAGCTCGTGTGAAACACGGGCGAAGAGCATTTCCCCAGATAATTTTGTAACACATAATTTAGTACTCACAGGGCTTTAGAGCTCCCTAATTTGAGCACAACCCCTAATAGCGGTGGCATTTTTTTTTAGGATGGGACAGAGGGTGGGGCACATACCCCTGGAGGATGAGCAATCAGGAATCATCCCTGGTAGAGCTGCCTCTGAGAAGGGATTTCTTCACCAATGGGCGAAACCCAATGTGAGGCAACACCAACTTTATTTTGCGTTTCATGGGCCCACCGACATAAAAAAATCGAATAAAAATAAAATGTCAAATTGCCACTTTTATATTTCCTATGAAAGTTTGAACATTAAGACTTGAACCCCCTTTTTATTCCTGATTGTATGAATTAGGCTGCTGTATTCTATCGGAAACAATGCCAGCAAATAAAAATGCCAAACAACAAAAAATAAATACTACTTAGGCAATAACGACATTCAATGTAAATCAGGAACCTTCACTGACTGTGATCTATCACTCTGTCATGGTACCCATATTTCGGCAGTGATGCAGTATGTCAGAGCTAGGAAATGGAGGGTGTTTCAACAGCTCAGCCTATACAGCATGGTTTAAGTTACTGTTGAAGCATGAGGCTGTTGGAACACATGTATGCAAAATTTGCTAGATTGTTCTGAAAGACAACCACAGTCACAACAAATAATTTGGAGTGTATCTTGGCAGTTAACATGTGACTTAACATACAGTTTTTGACCTTGAGAAAATAGGTCAATGTCAGTCCTATTCATTGACTTCGGGTCCATCATCAGTTGCATATGTGGTATCAATTTAGAATGCCTAGCCATATTTCATGTTATATCATAATATAAAGTATATAACCTTAAGAAAATAGGTTCAGTCAACTGGAATAGGCTTCTAGTCAGTCACCAAATGCACAAGTATGATGAATTTGGAGAGCCCATCTTCATTCCTTTCTAATAATAAATTTGACCTCGATAAAACAGGTGAAGGTCAGTCAATATCATTAATTAGGCTTCTGATCCATCACCAGCTGCATATGTGATATGACAAGAAAGATGGGCAGGCAGAGAGACAGACAGAGAGACAAACAGATGACACGGAAAATTCAGTTCATTTTGGGGATTCATTACATATCATCTTCAAAGTCTAAATATTCTGTCAAAATGCACCAAAACACACCATTTTACTTCTACAATAGAGAAGAAAAGCAACTCCGAGTAGCCGGGATCACAATTTTATTCTTTATATTTCGCTAAGAGTTCCAGCATCTTCAGCATTGAACAAAGTTACAAACAGCTTCATATGCACAGTATATATACAAGGCATAATGTGATTTTAGCCAATACGCATTTATGAAAAGGCAAGCCAGTAAATTATATCAGTCAGGTTGGACGGATATTTAAATGCCATCATTTTCAGAAATTGTTAAATGTTAAGCGATGACCTGTCAGTGATCTACAAATGGCGTGATTCAGGTGTTACAATACACACTCCATAATTGTTGTAACTCGCATGGGAATATACAATTATGAAACATGCGAGTTACAGCATTTGTAGGTTTCCATCAATTCTGATGTGGATTGCCAAGAAAATTATACCTATATTATCTTAAAATGACAGTCCTTATCCAAACTTCATGACATATTCAATGTAGGTACATACCCACTATATCACCATACTTTATTCAGTTGTGCACAGTTTACTTAGTTCTTGCCAGATAAGCGTTAGAGTGTGTATTGTATTACCTGAATCACACCATTTGTAGATCGCTGTCAGGTCATCGCTTGACATTTAACAAATTTGTGAAAATGACAGCATTTTAATATCCGTCCAACCTGTCTGACATGATTTACTGGCTCACCTATTCATAAATGTGTATTGGCTAAGATCACATTATGCCTTGTATATACTGAGCGTATGGAGCTGTTTGTAACTTTGTTCACTGCTGAAGATGCTATAACTAATAGTGAAATATACAGAATGAAATTGTCATCCCTACTTGGAGTTGCTTTTCTTCTATATTATTGGAAAATCATCAGTGGTTCCAATGGATTACTTCAATTAGATATACATGTAGAAAAATTCCCAGGTGGGATGTGCCATCTAGCAGGTATGTATTAGTTTCACTTAAAAAATTCTACTTTTTCAGTTCAAGAAATAACTATCAACATTTGTAACTATGCTGTCAAAATGCAACAGTATGTGCAATTTCATATCTCGAGTTTCAAATAAATTCTGGAGACCTTCACATAAAACAAAAAAATTGAGCATTAATTGAGTGATAATTTGTGATTTTATTCATTGAAAACTGGCCAGAATGCATCCTCAGACATCTGGAAGCCCAGGGCTTCACAGCCACTGACGACTAAAGAAATGGACTTGGGAACAGGATCAAATTATTATATCAGTAATGGAGAGAGAAATAGCACTAATTCTGGAAATGAAGTGTTTACTTTTTTGACACAAGCAGTCTACTGATCCACTTATGTAAAGTGCATTATGCAATAAGTCAACCATTACAGGTTTTATTACCAAAATGGTCAACATACAGGCCTCAATATGAGGGCTGAAAGGTAAAGCAGAATATCAGTGTTACAGTATGTCTATTTGACCAAAATGGCCTGACTTCAAGCTTACTTTAATCCTTGCAATTCTCCGTACTGACCATCCACTGATGGCAGTATATTTCCTCTGACTGCATTTTAGTTATGTGTGTAAGCAGGGGTTGATGTAGCCTAGACTAAGACATATTTAGCTGACTTTACCCTATGCTACATGACTATGCCAGCGCTAACAGCACCAACGTCCTTTCAATCCATTTTTAAACCATAATGTTAATAAAATTAGTAATTGTAAAAAAGAATGTATAATGAGATATAAATCAAGCATTATGTTGATGGGCTGCAAAATCGGTATGAGAGGTGGCCCTTCAATTTCAATAAAAAAAATTTTAAAAAACTTTCAGTCCTTTGTCTGTCTGGCAATAATAAACTTCATAAACAGATGAAATGCCAATAAAATGTGCTTAAAACATTCACTGTCTGTGGTGCCACCCTATGATGAACAATATCACAAACCACATGATGAAGCAAAATCCTCAGATGTGGCCTGGGGAATGTAGATATTTGACTCAAGTCATGAGCCATTTGACTTACAAGAGATGTAAATTATAACACTGGGAATGCTACGATCATGTTCAGCAAAATAGAATTATTTTTCCCTGATTAAGAAGCAAATTTCCATTCTGGTGAAAACAAAATCTTATTTTGAAATGCAAAAATGACTCTCCATGATTCGCCAACACCACTAAAATCTCTCAGTTCTTTGCCTATCTTGCAAGATCATTATACCCAAATTACATGGAAAGCAAACACATTGTTCAGAAGATATGACGTTACACATGTTTATCTGCATTCATGTCTATAGCGCCACCTAGTAACGACCAAATGCCACGAAAAACAAGCGGGTGAGATCTAAAGCCCTAGGGAGATAGCACATAAGAGTTCAACGAAAAAAA
Source organism: Hanleya hanleyi (assembly GCA_036873755.1). Taxonomy (NCBI): domain Eukaryota; kingdom Metazoa; phylum Mollusca; class Polyplacophora; order Lepidopleurida; family Hanleyidae; genus Hanleya; species Hanleya hanleyi. The sequence goes on from JAVTVY010032453.1 coordinate 8,032, forward strand.
AACTTTAATCATGATAATGGTTATAGAGGTTTTGTCGTTAAGTCAGATAAATGTTATTTTTCACTTAAATGGCAATTTGGTTCGCATCGAAAGGGAATTATCATGTCGGCAGTCCTATATTTAAGCTTAGCAACATAGAATAGAACAGTTTTTAAATATTTCTCCAAGCGAATTGGTAAATTTTCAATTCACGAAAAACTTTTTTTTTTGAGATGCAAAAAACGTGCCTTTAAAATTATGCCAACTACACCAAAACCTTTTCAGCACATTGCCTATCCTTCAAGACCATTGTAGTAAAATTTCATAGAAATCAAACAAGTCGTTCAGACGAAATCGTCACAGAAAGTTTTACATATGCTCTGACTACACCGTCACCTAGTGGTGAGCAGCGGCTATCAAAACACAACCAGAAAAAATTCCCAGGCCTAAGGAGATAGCACACAAAGTTTGACCCAACAATATTTAACGGTTTCAGAGATATTCACGTTTGAAGTCGCGGCGGCGGCGGCGGCGGCGCCGGCGGATCCGTTTCTCATGAAAACATAAGAGCATCCACTTTGTGGAAATGCTCTAAATATCAAAAGATTGTGCCGCGCGAGATGTTAATCTCCGCGAAGTAAACGTCAATCATTGTCAGAGAGAAAAGTCAGAAATGGTCGTGATTGGCTTATTATGGGCTCTCGCAGAATATCGGCGAACATTTCGCACGAAGTTTTCATAGCGTTACGTCTAGATGGTATTCCCCTGATTTACCATCTTGGTTACCTAGATTGTGTAACGTGAAGAATAAGTAGACAGGTAAGCAGGAGTAATGCATCATCCCAATTCATGTTTCGTCTATCAAATCCGAGCCATGACGGATAGCTTGTAAACCAAACGAATGCCAACCACTTAAATCGGAAATATTTCGGAGCGCACTTGTGAACTGACGAACTATCCGAAAATACCCATAATTGAACGAATTTAACACCACCCTATGAGTCGCATATTTCGTCTCATTCTGGTTGCTTTGAAATCAGATGTGAATATTTTGACTTTGAGACGCCTCATGTTGTTTCCTCTCTGGCTTCAAATAGTTTGTCCTCCAGCTTTTTCTCCAAATAAACTGGGCCTTCATCTAAATATACCGAGATCCCACGAAGATTGTGTATTGCCCCAAAACGCCGTCCGATCATTGGTTGATGGTTTAAACGGGGGACACCCTAGTTCAAGTTTCAAGTTTCCCAAGTACCCAAGTTTCAAGTTCCCAAGTTCCACGTTCCAGCTCCGTAATTCCAAGCTCCAGTTCCCCAAAGCTCCCCCCCCCCCCACCGAAGTTTCAAGCTCCAGTTCCCCCAAGCCCCACCCCCAAAGTTCAAAAGCTACAGTTCAAAAGCTTCCAGACCCAACTTCTCCCAGATAAAAAGGCTTGAGGGGTAATAAATGACAAGCTCCATGGTTTTAGAAAGATCGCTACCGGTACTGTTCAACATCTAGTACTAAACCTCTCGTAATACAGGGCATTTCTCCTAATAATATTTCTTTACAATATTTCTATATGTTTCGGTAAATTTTTAGCATCGGTCGGTCTTTTTTTTGTACCGGTCATTACCGGTCGGCGGTAAGTGTGCATAGAAATTGAGCCAAGCTGAACATTTTGATCTATCATACATACAATTGATGATATTTCATGCTGACAGTCCACAATGTAAATTCGAAGAAAAATAAGATGGATTAAAAAAGTTATTAAACTTCACACACATTTCTTTGTAAATGTCGCATATCCTTTCTGTATGTAGACCCCTGCCGGCCAATAATTGAAACTGGCTGACATGATCATTTGCCCCTGAAAACTTAAAACGACTCGAATGTAAATTTTTCAGCTCTCAATGCTGATATACAGAAATGATAAATAAATCATACAAACCTGGAGTCAGAATCCATCTCTTATGTTTCCTTTTGTTAGCCCTGATTACACCCTTTATACATCTGCAACATCCCTTGTGTTCAGTTCCAGTGTAATTTCAGAAATGAAGCCTTTTGATGATTCACGGATATCAAACTACTGCACCTTTCCCTGGATCCAATCAGGAATCAGCCTTATCCTGTTTGTAAGCAATTTTATTACATCCATATCTCAAGTCCATTCTGATGAGGCAAATTCCATTATTTGATTCAGATAATTCCTGTCCAGAGTCTACTTCTCAGGGATTCCCCACCTGCACTGTCATATATCCATTACTATTACGCAACCAAAGTTATGTTGTGTCTATATTCTGGATTATCGCTTTGTTTCATGTGCAGCGATTTAGATACCTGGCAGTCTTTGACTTATCTTATGTACATATTCTCACTAAGTCCCCCACAACCTGTGTAAACACGGTAATCTGCTCAAGGAATATAATCAGTTTATTGTCAATGTGTGGAATTCTCATAGTACAGGGGCTCCAATTGTGTGTGTGTTGTGAATGGGGGGAGGGACGCCAACTTCACGCTTGCCAGAACTACATGGCGTGTTTGTATTAATCACATCAGCCACAAACTGTAAACTATTATGTAATTTAATTGATGCAGCTCGGTTTCACAGAAAGCCATAATCAACGGTTGCGACCACCGATAGGTGGACGTTCATGGCTCTGTATAAAACAATTCAAATTTTCAAAAGTCGACAAACAGAAATACGAAGCGGCGCATCTGAAAACCCCTCGGCTCTGGGCGCCAGCCATTCATAATTTATTCAATTTGAACCAAGGTGTCAGGAACACCAAGCTGTCAAGTGACAAATATACAGATTATCAAAAATGTTGCAATTGGAAATGGCCCCTAAGTTTTCCATCCAATCAGAGAAACCGGTATTCATTACATAAGTATCTTGATTAATCGATGATGTATACCAAATTTTACTTCGAGCAATTGAACGGTATCAGAGATAAACAGCATTAATGATGTCGCATAAATTAAAGATGGCCGCCCATCCTTCCCGCCACTCAGAGGGACTCATATGGTTATTCATTAATGCAAGTCTCTTCATACATCGATGCTTTCGTATAGAACACTTAAAATTAAATTGTATCAGAGATATACATCATTAAAGATTTTGCGTAAATTAAAGATAGCCAGCAAGTGTTCCACCCAATCCAAGAAACCAGATCTGTCAGTCATCGTAAGTCTCTTGATGCATCGATGATATAGTATACCAACTTTTACATTGAGCAGTTGAACGGTATCAGAGATAGAGATCATTAATGATTTCGCATAAATTAAAGATGACCGCCAAAGTTTCTAACCAATCGGGTTCAGATTCAATACGTCACGAGGATATGGATGTGCACTGTAAGTTTGATGTGCCTAGGGTAAGTCGTTCTGAAGATATCTTGGTAACGAGAAAGGTGTGACGGACAGACAGCAGGACGCACGGACAGTTAAGCCAATTAGAAATGATCTATAATGTTTTCATCCAATCAGAGAAACCAGTATTCAGTACATAAGTCTCTTGATGCATCGATTATGTATACCAAATTTGACATAGACCATTTGAACAGTATCAGAGATAGAGATCATTAATGATTTCGCGTAAATTAAAGATGACGCGCATCCTTCCCGTCACTCAGAGAAATTGATCTGGTTATTAATTGCAAGTCTCTTGATATATCGATGCTGTATATCAAGTTTCGTATAGAACACTTACATGGTATCAGAGATATATATCATTAAAAATTAAATATGGGCGCCAAGGTTTCCATCGAATCAGGGAAACTGGTTTGGTCATTCGTTTGAAGTTTCTTGATGCATCGATGATCTATACCAAGTTTCACAATGAACAGCAAATTGGTACCCGAGATACACAAGATTAATGGCTTCACATAAATTAAAGATGGCCGTCAAATTTTCCAACCAATCGTTCTTGGTCACGAGCATATGGGCGTGCACTGCAAGTTTGGTGTGCCTAGGGTAAGTCGTTCTAAATATATCTTGGTAACGAGAAAGGTGTGATGGACGGACGGACGTATATGACGACAACACAATCCTTCGACCAAATTTTGGCCGTGGGGTAAAAAATCGAAACAATGCTGACGATTATATGAATTACATAACTAAGAAATCTTTGAAATGAAACTAATTGCCGCCCATGCATACATACCTCTAATTTTGGCTGCTGATGTGTGAATCGCGGTAATTCGATATACATGGGGTACCGGTATCTAGTGATAAAGCGGGTCAATGCGACAGTCCGAATCATAAGGGGAACAAGACGGGTATATGATGAATACAAGAAATTTGATGACCGGTCGCATTTGTGATGTTTGTAAAAGAAAGTTCAGTCGCGTATCATCGGCTTATTGCCGATGTGTTGACCGAATAGCCCCAGTCCAAACATACCACGATGCTACATTTGTTAGTACACACATAGCTCGAAAAGTTCTGTTTCAACAGAATATTTGGCAAATCATCCAATTATTTCTGCATAAAGGCATGGTAATGTACCCCCTACTCCTTACTTACTTTCCCTGATCCCACAGCTATCCTGACGCGTATTCACGGTCTTCCGACCTCCAAAAATCTGATAAGATGGGCATTTGAATTTGAGAGAAAAGGATGGTCACTTTCTGTGACCTCATAGCCATCCCAGCGAAGTTTCACGACAAAAGAAACAGATCGATTGTAAAATTGTAAGACGGAAGTGTGTAATCTAAGTTCCTCTACAGAGGAGGGAAATGACTTTCTTCCATTTAAAGTTATTTTCCATGGGCGATCTGTGCTATCCTGAAGGATGTTTTCACAAACTTCTAATCCCCCCAAAAATTGGTTCCCACTAGGTGTTAGATGCAGCTTATTTTAATCTGTAATCTATAACCAGTGAGCTCCACAACAATTCAAAACATGTGTTGAACAGACTAGACAGTACCATTATAATAAGTAACATTATAATAAGGGCTGATTGACAATGGCATATGTGTTATGCCTCTTAAACAACCAGATGTGTAACATATCTGGGAGCCTTGGGTCTGGCAGCTTTTGAACTGTAGCTTTTGAACTTTGGAGGTGGGGCTTGGGGGAACTGGAGCTTGGAACGTCGGAGGGGGAGCTTGGCGGAGCTGGAACTTGGAACTAGGGAACTTGGGAAACTTGAAACTTGAACTAGGGTGGCCCTTTAAACGGACAGTTTCAGTAATAACAGTACAGCCCTAATCGGCCTACAGAGCCTGTTACGACGATACGAAGTATACAGACCTGCATAATGGAGGACGGGTTAATGCAATGCTAAAAGCAAGGATAAGGAAAGCGTATTCTGGTGCAAACCGTCAAAACTGATCAGCAGCTTGATTTCGGTATCGGCGGATTTGCCACGACGTCGGCTTTATTTAAAAGGTAATTTCAAGAGTAGCCTGGAATCTGACCATTTCCTTGTACCTCCGATAAAAAAGCTCGAAACTTTGTCTAGTTCTTAGTTTATGCTTTGTTTTATTTCCCAACGAAATTCCCCTAAACTAATTTATTTATACGAGTTATGCGAGATATAATCTTGGTTTCAAATGAACTTGCAGAAAATATGAGAGAATAGTTATGTAAAGTCAGAGAAATTCGTCACGTGCAAAAAGTCTTTAATTCAATATTTTTTGTTATTATTTATTTATTTTCTATGTAATTACATACTAATTAATATCACAGTTGTTTAAGGCCATGACAGGGTTATGTTAATTGAACATCTAAATATATCGCTTGAGACGTTCCTGCTACAAATATTGATTTCGCTAAAAATAGTCGAATAATATATTCTTTTAATTCCAGTACAGTTAACGTCGAGAAAATATAAATTATTTGACGGGAATAATTCATATAAGATTGTTATCCGTGACTGGGGTTGTTAAGCAAGGATGATGTCACTGTTTGTTAAAGAGGAGACTCAGGATGACATCAAGTATGTCACATATAAAGTATGTCATATATCATCGCCACATGGTCTCTGACTGTTGTGATTGAGGACAGTTGACATTCTTGGAGATATGCGCGAATAGTCTAAATAAATAACAGTACTGAGTCATTTTAGAATGATAACCCTTGTGTACGCTAAACTCGCATTGCTCTCACGAACGCCGAGATCAACGTTACGAAAAGATACACCCTAAAACATGAATTCCACGTTAAAAAGCCGGTCAACAAAAACAAACACCCTTTTTCGCAGAAAATTCACACCACACTTTTTCGTAGGCCATATATTACCATTCTGTTTTTTTTATTCGCTTCCTATAATCTACAGGAACACATCAAAAACATAGAAGATATGTTTTCAGCTCGAATATCATTTCCAACAATTTATAAACCTGATCAACTCGGAAAATTCGAAATTCTTAAAGAAAAGGTGCGTTTTACTGGAAGACACACCTTCTAAAAACATCTGTAGCAAAGATGTGCACTTGACAGGAACTGCCATAATAGTTCAGAGGGTTAATTTATAATTAGTAGTGATAAATTCACTCTAGGAATATTTGTTTGGAGAAGATATGTAAATAATTAAGCTCTTTTACCGAGAAGATTCAAAATGCACACTAGTGATTCCGTCAAGAAATTCTTGTGATTCCGTCACGGACCAGATTTAATTATTGTGATGACCCATTCACTCTCTCTCCTCGGGACAAGAGTTTTATCATCCTTGGGTACTGTACATTAGAAAGAGATGGCATACAAGAATAATCAGGTCGAAACAAGCAGCAAAAAATTAGACAAGCAACACTATAGACAAAATTAGACAAGCAACACTAAACTTTCACTGTGATTCCGTCAAGGACATTTCCAAAGAACATATAATGAAAAATCTGCAATATTTCGGAGGATAATATACTTTATTTGAAACTTGACAGCAGTAACTTAGTGATGAGAAATAAAAAGTCTGGTTATTCCTACGAAGTAGGCTACAGATCGCAAATTGTCCGGTAATGAGTGAGTGAGTCAGTCAGTGAGTCAGTCAGTCAGTCCATCCGGATCCTTTCGTCGGCAAAATAAGGAGAACCGTTGACATTAGAACCTTGATTTTTGGCATGAACGTGCATTAGGGCATTGCTACCAGCAAGTTCTGAGTTGACCGAATTCTGATGATAATTCCACGTGATTCATAATTATTTTTTTATTATTTATTGATGGCTCAGCGAGTGCACTGTCATGTCCATCGGGAACCCTTGGCTGTATGTTTCACTGTATATATAAGACAGTACAAAACCTGGTGGGATATGCCATCCGTAATTGTTTTGAGAGCTAGAGGTCACAGCAGTGTAGCTGGGTCACCCCCAATAAACGGATAAACAGGCCTATAAACAGATCAGAACTAACAGTCTGATAGGCTTGGGATTCGAGAATGCAGTTAATACTGCCATGGTGTAATAATTAAATTGTTCTTAGAGG
>JAVTVY010032454.1:0-14504 GCA_036873755.1 Hanleya hanleyi
AGGTAATAAGGGGATCTACAAGTCAGCGTATAACAGCATACGGGAGAATCCCCGTAATTGTTCTCGAGCAGTCTACAAAGCAGAATGATAACTATCCAACTCTTTTTCATGCTGATAACTGCTATTATTATACATTTAATTTTATAATCCAATGAAAACCGTTTATTTGTACCACGTGTCGGTCCAGTACCAAGAACCGTATTGGATCCGCGAGCAAGTGTTATTGGACTCGTCAGAAAGTGTTATTGGACTCGCCAAGACTGCGTATTGGATTCTTTCAAAGGGGGGTAACTCATGATTATATGTACGTGGCACAGTGTCATCTGCTTCTGACAGTCGGTCAGACACTAGTGACAGCGGTAGACAAGATGCCTGAATATATTATATATATTTACCTCAATATTTCATGAAATAATTCTTCTAAATATACTACTATTTATTATGAATGTATATATCTCATGTTTTTCATGTTATGCTTTGTAACTTTATCAGTAATAAACGAAAGTTTTAACTCTGCGGCGTCTCGTCTCAAATTTGGCGATACATATCGCATGCTGATAGCAAAATACGAACGTAGCGTGCAAGATCTATGGCGCTACGTTTCGTAACTTGTGTCTAATTCCGCTTAACCCGGGGCTAGGGGCCGTATGAACCTATGTACTTCAAGATCCTCATGGTACTCATATGAACAGTCACAATCAAAGCGTGACTGAGATACATCTTTTTTAGATGACGACTCTATAACGAATATTATGGATTAAGAATACTGATCAGCGATACGGATTTGATATTTTTGGAACATCATGATGTCTTGCCGGCATCATTGAAAACTGTTGACCGCTTCTCTTGCAGGAAACAAGCCTATGTTTATGTATACTATGATTGTCTTTTTGAATTTGGTGCTAATACTGTTATGTGGAAAATGGAATAGGTCTTTGGATTATGGACGCGGATATTCTCTAATGGACGACGGCTGGATTATGAATGACGCACTAGACGCTTGTAATTTCAACCCAACGTAGACTCGCACAATAAAACTCCATATTGGATTCAACATTGCATAATAACCTCATATAAGTAGATCCGATTTAATACACAAGATCGACCTAGCAGTTAATAACACAACTCAATGTACAACAAACCGATCCACCACTCATTAGACACCAGATACTCTCTCTCTTAAATATATATATACAACATATAGCAAGACTATCTCAGGAGTGTGAGTATCAGCTGTATTGGGCAACATAGTGCAAGACTATCTCGGGTTTGTAGCTGGTGAAACCGTTCAACTATTGATTATCACACTGGGGTAATCCCTGAACAGACTGGTATTGCACAATTAGCCGAAATTCTTCGTTTTATATATATCAGATGACTATTTATGACGTCGACTCGACCTATTGTTGACGTCATGCTGACCTATTTATGACGTAATCGGGACCCAAGAATTAAAAAAAATGAAAAAACAAAATTGACCTATTTGCGACGTTATCGTGACGCGAGGATAAAAATGACCTATTCATGATGTCATCATGCCATATTTATGACGTCATTGGCTTCCCCGGCTTCCCTGGCTTCGAACCGGATTTTCGTGTTCTAACAAATTAAAGCAAAATACTTGCGCATATCTAACCCGTAAGTTAATGTAATCTTTTAATGTTGTTTCAGTATTATAGAAGTATAAGGAATTGATTAAAATTTTGACAATATCAATCGAGTTTTGGAGATGTATTCATTTGACCTAATCGCGAAAGGTAATGTGCCAGATTCTGGGGTACACTGGGACACAAACGACGGGGTGCAATGGGAAATGTTAAAAGGCAAAGCATTATATTGATCATGAAGTGTCAGTAAAATGCATTATTCTGTTTCCAGGCATAAGATATTAATGACGTCGATTTGACGGATGAATTTCCAAATGAACAAAACAAACAAAATAAAAAAAACAAAAAAAAACGCCAAAGTTAGGTTTTACTTTGACAACGGAGCTTACACAAAATATTTTTCTCGAAGTTGGACTCCAGGCACAAAAGGATATGACGCCTTGGTCACAATTCCAACTTCTATTGTGGCGAATGGAAATTACCCATATACACGTATGTTGCAGTATTCCGACAGCCGACACAATGCACCCAGCCAGGTGTTACAATTCACCCAGCTAGGTGTCACAATGCACCCAGGTAGGTGTTACAACGCACCCGGCTAGTTGTCACAATGCATCCAGCTAGGTGTCGCAATGTACACAGATATGTGTCACAATGTACCCAGATATGTGTCACAATGCACCCAGCTAGTTGTCACAATGCATCCAGCTAGGTGTCGCAATGTACCCAGATATGTGTCACAATGTACCCAGATGTGTCACAATGCACCCAACTAGGTGTCACAATGCACCCATATACCCGGGTTTCACCTCGGAAATGCAATTCTCGAGGAAGGTTCAGCAGTTTTTGAGTGGTATTATATTGTATAACAAATAAGGTAAACCAAAAAAGGTTATTCAATTCAACGATAGTAAAAGAGATTTTCGCGTAAAACTGAAAAGCATCACAATGCATCCCAGTCTTACAATTTCGACATCGCAATTTCGATATGACAATTTCGATGATTATAATTTCTACATCGTAAACCATCCCTTACTCGACTGTAATATTGCTTTGTGACCTACATATTTCGCCTAGCAGCATTTGCAGGATCCTGTATAGGGCCTAATATGTGACGATTTTAATCAACTTCACCGAACATTATTGCAGAAAATTGTAAAACAGGGTTATACCACCCGGTCTCTCCATTCCACTCAAATTTAGCGATACCTATGACAGGCTGATAGCAAAATACGAGCATAGCGTTCAAGATCTATGGCATTACGTTTCTGAACTTGTGTCTAATTGCACTTAATCCGTGGCTGTGGGTAGCATAAACGCATGCAATTCAACGTCTTCGTGTTGTTCTTATCAACAGTCTCGATCAATGTGTGACTGAGATACATCATTCTCTAGATAAAATCTTTACAGGGAAAATCATATTGATTAAGAATACTGATCAGAAATACAGATTTGATTTTTTTTGTCGAACATCATGATGTCTTGTCGGCGTCAATGAAAACCATTGGCTGCTTCTCTCGTGTAAGAAACAAGCCTATTTTATGTATACTGTGATTTATTCTTTTAACTTGTTCCATGTATTAGGTCTTTGGATTATGGCCTCGGAAATTATTTAATGGTCGATGGCTGACTATAGAATGTCGGAATAGAGGCTTGTATATTATTTTTCCTACATCTAGAGTAATGCTGAACATCATTTTCAAATTTACCGGCAGTCGACACGAAACTGTACAAATTGTGATCGCCAATCGTGTATGTGCCTTCGAGAATTATCGATTCTGGACCATTTATCTATCTTCAGGATGGGAACTGCCGGTTTGACCCTTCAGCTGTGGTAGGCTCAGACATTGGATGGATGATGGGTGAGAATGTTACCGAGTCAAGTCTCCAATATTACGTCGCCGTAGCTGGACCAGTTACAGCCCTTATCGATGCCTCGTTGCCCAGTTTTAAATTTTACTCGTCCGGTGTTTACGACGATCCAGGCTGTAACTCCACACTTGTGGACCACGGTATGCTCATAGTGGGGTACGGTACGGACGAGTCATCGGGGAAGGACTACTGGATACTTAAAAATACGTAAGCTTCATTTCATCATGGTCGTAGTAAATATTTAGAATGCTTTGACAGCCAAAATTATTGCTTAGCGCTACCCACAGTGAGTCCTGCTCCCAATCCCTACTACAAAATTTTCTACATTTTCTCCGAAACAACAACAAATTAATAGCAGATGTGTCGTAACGTGAGAGCGCATCATCTCAGGCTCATTTTGAGCCTCTGTGTATACCAATCCTATGGCCATGGGTAAAATCAAAATGACTGGACATTTGCGTTCGTCGTTTTTCTTCCAAATGTTGCCTGTTTACGCGGCAAATGTCCAAAATTATTCAATTTCACATCAGGTAATTATCTCCTATGCAGTTTTTTTTAAGAGAAATGTAAACCCCCTCCCCCCAAATCAATCGAACCGAATAATCTACCCAAAAGTGCAGTTTTATGAAATGCCGAATCTGACGTCACTGCGACGCATCTTACGTCATCAGAGCGACCATCTTAGATTTTGGAACATTTCCTAGAAGAGATTCACTCCATAATACACACAAAATCGCCCAGACTGGATAGGCTTTACTGGTACACTCAACGCAAAGTAAAATGACTTCCCCCGGTTCGTGAACAGTCTAATGAACGAGTAAACCGTAGCATAGCTTTGCTTTTCGCTTTGCTCTATATGAACGACGATGGACCCATTCATAAGAAGATTTGGAGATTTTTTTCTGGATGGACTAATCAACTACCTGTTGATTGGTAGTCACGCACTAGAGACAGATTGAAAATCTAGACTTTAACACACTAATGACGCAGGCCTTTTTAATAAACCATTCAGAATCTTTGTTTTTCTAACTTTTGATTTCCATTTCTAGGTTTGGTTTGAGCTGGGGTATGAAGGGTTACATGCTTATGGCCAGGAACCACGGTAACCAATGTGGGGTGGCTACATTTGTTTCCTTTCCATTATTGAAATGACGAACGAAAAGACTGCCCAGAACCATGCGGGAGATCTTTTTCTCAGCAAATTTTTCGCGCGCATTTTACTCATGTTACAAATGTAGCAACATTTATTTTGTACGGTTTTAGATTTCGAATAAAATTCTAAATTAAACTTAAAAGTTGCTTGGATTCAACTTCTCACCGAGCAAGGCAGAACGAGCAATACAACATTTAAAAATGTAAACGATCAGGAAAAACTGGAATCACAGTGACTGAATCGCTCTTACTTGTTATGTTGTTCACCGATCAGGTTTCTTCTCACTTAGGCTGAGATTAACACTTAGATTGAGAATGCTAGAGGGAAACTTGTTTCAAAGAAATGATTCGCTTTCAATACGCTACGGTTCCGCATTATTAACCCTACCAGGACCTACATGTACCAAACTGTCTACCACATCCTTGGAACGACAAAATTGTGAGAGCTCGTACTCTGTGTCTTATCATACTGGGGTCATTCTGAGGCTAGTAGTATACAGCGAGCAAATTCACGGCATAGCGCCTCACTGCGCATGCGCAGAACCTTTTGTGACGTCACAATTGGTGGTGTGCGCATGCGTGAGTGGATATGTGGTGGAGGTGGGTTCAAAATGGCGGCCAGTTTTTGTGTCCTTTTTGGTGTGGGTACAAGATGGCGGCCAGTTTTTGTGTCGTGTGGTGTGGGTACAAGATGGCGGCCAGTTTTTGTGTCCTTTTTGGTGTGGGTACAAGATGGCGGCCAGTTTTTGTGTCGTGTGGTGTGGGTACAAGATGGCGGCCAGTTTTTGTGTCGTGGGAGGTGTGGGTACAACATGGCGGCCAGTGTCAGTCAGTGCATGGTGGGTACAAGATGGCGGCCAGTTTTTGTGTCGTGATGTGGTGTGAGGTGGGTACAAGATGGCGGCCCGTTTTTGTGGTCGTGTGTGGTGTGGGTACAAAGATGGCGGCCCGTTTTTGTGTCGTGATGTGGTGTGAGGTGGGTACAAGATGGCGGCCAGTTTTTGTGTCGTGATGTGGTGTGAGGTGGGTACAAGATGGCGGCCAGTTTTTGTGTCGTGTGTGGTGTGAGGTGGGTACAAGATGGCGGCCAGTTTTTGTGTCGTGATGTGGTGTGAGGTGGGTACAAGATGGCGGCCCGTTTTTGTGTCGTGTGGTGGGAGGTGGGTACAAAGATGGCGGCCAGTTTTTGTGTCGTGTGGTGGGAGGTATGGATGGTGTGAGTGAGTGCAAGAATGTATTCATCCGCGGTGATGCAGTCATGTCTGGCGGTGATTCGGTCCGCGGAGAAAAAGTAGTCCCTAGATAAAATGGTCCGATGGGGTCGAGTGAGGTATCAAAGTGAAGCTTAGGTGAGGGGGCATCTAATGGGCTGGGTGTGGGATTGAAATATCGGCATTGTGCGCATGCGCGGTGGACCTAATGGACCAATGGGGTCGAGTGAGGTATCAAATTGAAGGTGAGGTGAAGGGACATCTAATGGGCTGGGGTGGGGTTGAACTATACCGTTTAGGTGTATTGATGATAATAAAATTTAAAGATCACATGTCCAACACATACTCACATAATGAAAGCAAGAATCGAACTTGCGTCCCCTCGAGATGAAGGATACCCGTCCAGGTTTCATTTTTTTGAGGTGTACTGAAATGCTCTCTCTATTGTGTGTCCCAACTAATCTATTGAGAACGTTTTGTCCGATTTTTGGAAAAATATATATTGTTGTGTTCTGAAACTTACGTCACTAGTACAATGCAAATATTATAGTATTCAGTCAAAATATTACCGAACAGCACTCAGTAGAACTATCTGTTTGAAACATTTTCTGTTTTGGGTGTCATTCTCTGGGTTAAATTTTGACGTCGCCAAGGCTGAGGGGGACTGTTCCCATATGTGCATAGGAGTGGGAGGTTGTCATTTTCTATTGTGACGTCAGGGTCAACGCTATGACGTTGCTACTGTGGTCAGTATTGATAAATTGTCTTTGTAACGTCTTATTGTGACATCATGGCATTATTGTTGTTTTGTGACACTGTGGAACTGTAAAAATTCCATGAATGGAAAAGAATGCCTATCAAACCTACGAGTATTGAACTGGTCCAAATCAACAATGGCTGACGCCAATATTTAACCCAGAGAATGACACCCAAAACAGAAAATGTTTCAAACAGATAGTTCTACAGAATGTTGTTTGCTAATATTTTGAATGAATACTATAATAATTGCATTTTACCAGTGACATAAGTTTCAGAACACAACAATATATATTTCTCAAAAAATCAAACAAAACGTTCTCAATAGATTAGTTGGGACACACAACTAATTTATGCCACGGTATCTATTTTTACAGCTGTCAACTGTTATGGTTTGGTCACAATGTTGCCATTTTCTCCCCTATATTTAGCGTCCACAAAAAGAAGAGTATATTACAGCAATTATGTTCAAGAAAACACCCCGCTAGAAAATTGTCTTCAAATTGTCTGTTGTTGCGGGAGTATAAAAAAAATCCTGGTCAACAGGGGTGCGTATATTTCGTGCGACGCTATGTTGCCAATGCATTGAAATTTGAATAGGTTGTCTGCATGGGTTTCAACGCAAGTATAGTACTAAAGTCTAGCTTACCTGATAAAAGAGTTTAGTCCACATGTATACCTATATCCCATACTCCCGGGTGTTTGATGCATATCTGGGGCTGTTTTTTTCCTAGGTGGGTATAACACACCATGAAGCCTTCATCACCATGCATTCGTATGCTAATCGAAATTCACAGATATTTCCTTCGGTATAAAATCCGGCGCACACGAGAGATATCAGCTGAGCTAACGGCCTCAATTGCCTGTCAGCTCTGTTGTTGTTTCAGCGCACACGGTGAGCAAAAGTTTCAAGAAATTGATTTCAGTTCCCGCATAACGTCTTCTTCAAGTCCATTTTGAAGAGTCGAGCGTATGAATCGAGTCAAAATAACATGCCATTCATTGGCCTGTCCGGTAAAACTGCTGAGCTGTTTGGCTTGCGTTCACCGCACACGCTGCTCGCGAGGCGAAATTAGTTTGATATTTTTCCCCCGGCCTCGCGGTTCAGCCAATGAACTATAAGAAAAACATATGTGTGTGCATATTAATAAACCACGGGCGCCTAAAAAATGAACACATTTCATTACACTGTAGCGAATTGTTGCCAGTGCACGTGTGAGTCAGTGCGTTTTCATATCCACCTCAAATTGACACGGAGAATTTCGTTACCATTGCCAGTAAATTGTAAGTTTATTGCGGAAAGAATTGATATTCCATAAATTCCTGCGGGAAATAGGAAGTACACATATATAAAGAATATTGTCTTGCTTAGCAAGCATACATATTTTACGATATTGTGAATAACTGTGAGCCCATAAGACGTTCTGGTTGCTGAGATCTGAATTTTTGAAGTTTGGCAATTTTCTGACTTCGAGCTTCGAATACCCACGGCCATATTTGTTGGAAGCCGGTTTTTCGTTTGTCATGATGGAAAATCATTAATTAATCATATTTTGAGATATATTTCTCAAGACAACCTTGTATTCATTGAAAATATAAATCGGCGAGTAGTAGACGAAGGAAAAATTGGAAAGTACTGACCATGCCCCAGAATACTTCATATGCATATCACGGCCTTAAGGCCTATGTAAGATGTAATCTACTTCACAGTTTAGTAGTATAAAAAGCGCAAGTCCTATTGACCTTGCCCCTTCCAAAGAAATAAAATCGGCTCTATTTTACAGGAGTATATACGCAGGTGACGTGGGTTGTGACGTCACTTCCGGGTTTTCACTAAACACTACCTCCAAACATAGAAGAGTTCCAATTTTTTCCCTTAGACGTCCGTATGTTCATCCTCCAAACCCACAAGAGTTCCAATGTTCAACCGCCGGGGTGTTTTCCCGCCCCGCCCCAGCGCCCCGCAGCGCGCGCGCGCGCGCGTCATCCCGCGTCATCCCCGGCAGTGCGCGCGCGGACGCGGGTCAAAGGGTCACCTCCAGGTCAGACGGTCCAATGTCCAATGAGACAATGTTGCGGCATCGCTATAGTCAGAGCTTGAGCACAAAAAAAAAAAAAAAGGGGGATTCTAGATGAACCTGGGAAAGATGGGCAGGTCCATTTGGACCAATCAGCGGTCGAGAAAAAGAGCCAATCAGCGGTCGAGAAAAAGAACCAATCAGCGGTCGAACAATCAGCCAATCGAATTGGGGTATTCACGGTGTGCTTTCGCTGACGTCCGCGCCTACATCTGGGTTCTTGTACACCCGGGTAATGTTTTTCTGGACATGGATGGGTTACCTTTGGCTCCATTCTAGGCCACTGATTGGCTAATACGGTGTTCAAAGCCACTTTCATGCATTATGCTCATAGAACTTATAGTCATAATCTATACGTGTTGGACGAGTCTCTTCACTCACCGTATACACGTACCTCAATGAAATGCCCGCTCCAAACCTAGACCAAAGACACGTACTTGGTCTGTAGGCTGATTTAATTGGCTCTCTATTTTTACTATAGTGCTGTTGCATTCTAACCTTGATGGGTTACCTAGAACTTATAGTCATCAACATAATCTATACGTGTTGGACGAGTCTTTTCACTCACCGTATACACGTACCTCAGTGAAATGCCCGCTCCAAACCTAGACCAAAGACACGTACTTGGTCTGTAGGCTGATTTCATTGGCTCTCTATTTTTTACTATAGTGTTCTTGCATTCTAAACTTGATGGGTTACATTTTGGCCCCATCCTACACCACTGATTTCAGTTTGACTGAATCTCCACATTGGGCATTGATGCATTAGGAATAAAACACACAAGACAGGGTTTTTTGGTGAGATCTCATTTTTTTTTTTTTTTTTATTCAGTGAACAACAACAACGTGAGAACAACCACGTGAAAACTCAAGCCCAGAACAAGGGGCTTGTCATTAACTGAAGCCCAGAACAAGGGGCTTGTACATTGAAGCCCAGAACAAGGGGCTTGTACATTGAAGCCCAGAACAAGGGGCTTGTCATTAACTTAAGCCCAGAACGGGCTTGTACATTGAAATGATGGGCGGCCCAGTCATAGACGAGTACATCGCGGTCCTCGGCCTGGGGGTACTCGTCAAACATCTGTACGATAGTAGATAAGGGTCTTCCCGGCATCGATGGTACAGGTAAAACAAGCAATATTGTCCGCACACGCCACTGGTCAGGCTTTGCAACGTTTGACTGTTCCAACACCACGTCTCTGTGCCTTGATCCATGAAGTCTGTTAAATCGGGATGGAGGGGTGGCAGACCGTACGGGTCAAAGTATTCCCCCTGCTGTTCTGTCAAGTACACGGCCACCCAGTGTTCACCAGGTCGATCCATCGGGTCCGTGTTGAGAACGTAAGCAGCCGGATACATACGGTCTAATGGAAACACATCTCGGGCGAACACCCCTTGAAAGACCCTACGTGTCTCCGGGTCATTCTCCAGCACGGTGGTTATCTGCTCTGTATCCATGTTAGGTGGAGAAGTCACACAGGACGTTGCGCGCCTTGTCCACTTGAATGATGTTGTCAAACTCGGCGTAGCAGATCACATTGACGGTGGTCGCCAGGGCTCGTGCAAAGCGGATTTCCAACCGTAAGTTGCCTTGCTTGGCCAGGGCCAGCTGATGGTCGTTCTCTAAGGTGGGGGTCAGATCGAAACAGAACAACGTGTATCCGTTCCCGTAGTCCTCCCGACACCTGGCACCTGTTGTCCATCCACATGCAGGGCCACAAAATTGATGCCGAAATGTTGAAAGTCAAACGGATTCTCTGGGTAGGCTCCGCTGAAACTGGTATTTTCCACACAGGCCAGGATCAATCGCTTGGGTAGTTCCCCCAGGAACAGGCTTTCTTTGTTGGCGCCCATATTTCCAGCAGGCACAGAGAACACTTTGGTTTGTACACGTCGGATAGGGTACTGGGCTGGTTTTGTTTCCAAGGCTTTCATGTGTCCCAATTGAACGGCTGGATTCGGTTTCACTTTTCGGACATACAGGACTGCGTCTTGGATGACAATCTTATAGTCCGCTGCATGCTCCTCTACGTTAGTGGCCATCAAGGCGAAGGTCGGAGGCGCCCGTATCAGTCGGATTTTGATGGGGATCTTGTTCAAGAGGTACCGGTCTTGCATGAACATGTCTGCATGCAGTCGACCCATCATATCCACCGAGGCACTGTTCGCAGTGAAAGCCTTCCGTTTGTTATATCCCCCCATTGTCCGCCGTGTCCATGTGCTCGGGCGTGTCCTTGTAGAATAAAGCGGTTGTCAGCTGAGATTTTTTAGCCTCTTGGCCATACGACAACAGTGTCTCGATGTAGGCTCGATAGGGGTACGTGTTGGTGGAGTCACTGATGAGTTTGTCGCTGAGAAAAATATCCACCTGCTGAAACATTGAGTGCAGCCAGAGATTCGTCGGGCCCACCGTTGCTTGGTCAGCGATTCTGGTGCCAGCTCCATTGACCACCTTGGCTTTCACATACAAGTAGGTATGGTCTAAATCCACATAGGCCGTATCCGCATTACTGATGGTGAACTCGATGGGCCCGGTTTCGTTGATGCTGGAGAGCGGGAGATGCTCCACCCATAATCCTTGTTCGACACTGGTTTGTGTGGGCGGCACGGTCCATAAATCAAATTCACTGTTGGTGGAGGGGCAGGACTCGGCGTGGATTAAGGCCATGTTTTAAGAAAAGATATCCTTTGTCTTCTTGGATGTGCGTCGTCGCTGGATCGGTCGTCGACTGGTGCGTGGTCTCGGTGGGGCAGCTCTTTTATTCCCAACGGTGCGTTGTGCTTTGGCCACCAAGACGCCTCCCGCTTCTTTGGCCCGCCGTTTCAAGGATTCTTTGGGTACCGTACCCCCCAAGACATCACCGGCCACTTGTAGTCCACTGCGTACCGCTTGTTTGCCCATTGCTTTCACCCCACGCGTCACCAAGGGCAGGAACGTTTTGACGATGCTGCCGAGTATGTTCCCCAGTCCATGTCCTCGTTGCATGCGTGCACCGCTAAAGACCGGAAAGTCACCCCCGGCCTGTTGGGCATAATAGTCCATATAGCTGCGTGCATCGCACTCGTAAGGTACTTTCATTATGCAAAGTGGGGAGCACGTGCTTGTCGAAAATGAAGTGTCAGCACCACTTTTCCTCGTTCGAATGCCACCGGTCGTCCCGTGTCATTTCTTATATCCACCGTGATCGTGTTGATGTCAGTTTGTCGTACGGGCAAGTAGAGCATGTGGGTGAAACTGTGGGTGACTTGACCTCCATACTTCTTTTTAATGGGGACCAGCCGTAACAGAGGTGTGTTGATATCGCCCACGATGTGGTTGTCCACCACGTCCGAGTAGACGTAGAGTCCGTACATACCCGACTTCATATCCATCGGCATCTCGCCATGGTGTTGGGTAAGACCAGCGAACGTCTGTAGATCGAAACCCAGCATTTGCTGTAGTGTAGGACTGAGTTTCACATTCACGGTATCGGTGACGGTAAGCTGTGCCTTGTCGTTGTGTACGTTAACATCGAAGAACACGTTTTTCTTGAAGCGCAAGGCTATCGTGCGTGTTGCACTATCCGTCACCCCCCGTAGCGCCTTATCATGCATCAGTCTTGACAGCCCACCGATGAACTCCTTGGGAGTATCGTATTGGCCTTCGGGCAGGGTGAGTCGGGCGTTTTTGCCTTCGTAGGTCACCTCGTACCACACTTCATTGGCTCGCACGTTGTACCACGAGTAAGGGTATTGGATATCCACGAGGGCACATTCCCAGCGTCCAGGTAAATGTAACGGTTGTGGTAACTGGGTGATGTACTTGGCCACGGTGTTGTCAGGAAACACATCCAGCGAACTGTTACTGGGTAGGGTCAGGTAAAACATGGCGACTGAGCTGTCCTGCTGCTGCTGTTGGTTTTAATAGGTCTTCCAGGCCTTGGGCGGTTGTGTCCGGCGTCGTGTTCGTCGCGTTGACTTGCTATGTGTCACGGCTCTGGAGATGTGGGGTGTCCTGATCGAGGGTGGTTTTTTAAAGGTCTGAAAAGAAGGTGCCCGTTGTGATGGTGGTGGAGTTTTGGGGGGTGACTCCGGTTCCCAGTCGGCTTCCCAAGAAGGTTGTGGTGAGAGTCGTGGTGCACGACTCGGCGATTGTTGGGTTTGCTGCATAAAGGCCCAGCGGTGGGGGTTCCCCACCAATTCCTGTGGTACATGCATGTCTTTCAAGCCTTGAGCGAAGACCTCCCATCCTCGAGGATCGGTGTGCGATCTGCGTTGACGCATCAAGTCATTCACTAAATCCGTCATGTAGGTGCCGGGGACCACCTGATTCTGTACCAGGAGTTCGCCTTTATCATTCCAAGTCATGTTAGGATTCTGTTTCATCCGTTGTAATACCAGGCCAGCTTGTTTCTTGAATGAGGCAGGTACACTCTTCAGCACTTCGTCTTCCACCCACTGTGGGGCTGTGGGTGGTACCCCACCCGGCTGTTGGAGCGGTGCTGAGGTCGGCGGTGTGTCACGTGGTGGTGGTGGTGGTGGTGGTGGTGGTGGGGTAGAGAGGGTTTTGTATTGGTCCATGAACGTCATGTACCGTTGAAGCGTCTCATTGTACCGTTGTACTTTCTCACTGTCGCTTAACCCCGGTCTCTGTAAGATCTGTTGCATCTCTCCATCGAGGCTGTTTATGGTCCTCACCGTAGGTGGGACAGGGTAGGGTGATTGGAGGTTTTGCAGGAACCGTGGTTCGACGAGGACCATTTTTTTCGTGTGGTTCATTGTCGGCCGAAGAGTCCACCCAATACTGGACCCAACACGGAAGCGCCCAACGGTGCTAAGATGGCCCCGAGAAAGCCGGCTTTCTGTAACACCTTTTTCTTTTGTGTTTGAGGGACCCGCTTGTGGACTAGGGTTCGGAGACCTGTCTTATGCTTGGCCAACTTGGTCTTCTGAGCCGGAGTCAGTGGTACGTTGCCTTTTAACAGGTTGTACCCGATCTCGCACAGACAGCGTACAAGGTCAGGGTCCGCACCGCGTACAATGGTTCGGACTAACTCGGGTGGGGCCGTCTTCAATACACGGAGCGTGGGAGCGTGCTTCCGTACTCGCGCAGACATCCTGTACAACTAATGCTAGAACCCACAACTCTGCCCTTTTTATCCACCTCACAGACAAAGTCAACCCTGCTGTGGTATTCATTCTTTTTATTATTCTCCATCATCAAACACACAGACCCCAGCTGGAGGCGCCACTGTGGATGTGTTTACATTATTTTTGCATGTACACGTGGTGGGTCTCTCCGGGAAAGATGCTGGTCCGTAGTCGAAGGTGGTCGGGGGTGGCTTGCTTGAGGTCGAAGAGCATATACCCGTGCTGAGGGGTTGTGGCATCTTTGAAGGCTTCCAACGCAAACGGTGTGCGGCCGGGATACATCTGTCTCGCCAGGTGCAGCAGTTGAGTGGTATCTCTCGGGTTTTTTGAAGACCACCAGGTAGTGGGCATTTAAGCTGATATTCCGATGTTCTTTGTTTTTACTGAACAGATTCTGCACAATGTAGATGATGCTGAGCCGTCGATGATGGCTGCCTTTGGTAAAGAGTTGGGTGACCCGTGCATCCGTCTCCGCCATAAGATCATCCAGAACCACCAAGGTGTCGGGTTCCAAATCGGCCAGGTTGGGTAGGCCTTCCACGAACGTGATGTGGGGCATTGCTGCGTACGCTGCCTGCCATTCTCCGTAACACCACACGACTCGGGCAATGGGTGGGGTGATCATGCTGTCGGCGTGTTGAAGGAGCTTCCCGACGAAGTGCGTTTTGCCGGAACCCGTCGGTCCTGCGATGACGCAAG
>JAVTVY010032455.1:0-14990 GCA_036873755.1 Hanleya hanleyi
GCTGATGTGGGTGTGGGTGTGGGTTCAAAATGGCGTCTGATGTGGGTGTGGGTTCAAAATGGCGGTTGTGGGGTGGCGTGGTTAAAATGGCGGTTGTGGGGTGGGGTGGTTAAAATGTAGGTCTTCAGGAGAACGTGTCACAGTAAAAAAAGACATCACAGCAAAAATATGACATACCCCTACACACACCGCGTTATTTTAATCCGACCGAATAATTCCTTCAGTTTTGCATATGAGCGAGCTACTTTTTATATGCCCATATATAAACGACGGCTATAATATCAATATCATTCTTCTCAACGCTAGATCAACACAGGTATAATACAGGTGTGAAACCACTATTAGATTCTGTGTATAGAAGATGAAGCCAAGGATTTGAACTTCCGGTGAACTTGATTGGCCATAAAGGAGTCTCAAGATTTGCATGGTTGGTATTTTTTTCTTATAAATTAATTGACTTTGAGAATTATGGAAGGGATTTGGCAACATTTCAGAACGAAAATTTTGTCCCTATCTTTCATGACCCACCCCCAAGCTGTTTCCATGGTGATATTTGGTCACATCCGGATTTCAATGTACTGTAGCTCGAAATCGGGCCGCTCATCAAGGGTCCAGATATCGATATTTTTTTAGGCGAACAACCCGTCTCTCTGACAAGGTAGGTGATTAGTACCAACGAAATATTGGGAACCCCTTTTTCTTGGGATGTGCCAAGTTCATTTATTACATAAAAAGGAAGGACAATTAATAGTGGTTTCTAACCTGTAGGCAGATTTTAATATTTTTTTGTTGTTGTTGAAAACTGCTGTCTGTGCATTCTTGGGCACTTGCAAACTTCTTATTAACTGTTTTCAGTTGTAAACAAAGGACTCCAAAGCCCTGAATGGGGCCGGAAGTGGAAATCTTGTTCATAAATGAGTTTTCGAGCTCGCCGCATTGTTTGAATGGCATGATATTGCGGTTTGGGCTTTTATTCATTCTTAGACTGGTCTTTGAGCTATTTAACACTTATACAATTAGTCGGCCAATATCATGAGCTATGTGGCTGAAATGTCATCTCCTAGATTCCAGTCTGACCCAAGCTTTCCATCGGTTAACGGAACCTCTCCAATTTGAGGATCTTAACTCGAAGTTTATATGCACCATATTTCATGGCCATAGTTCTTAGTTATACCAGTTCTTGTGTGATAAATAGCCTGGTTTACCAGCATTTTTGCCAGAGTAATCATTTTGCAATTCAATATTTTTCGTCACCACTTAGTGTATGAAGTTTAAATATGGGCTTTTGGGATGAAGAAGGGGGGGGGGGGTGCATTTTTTTCTGACAACTGCATTGTGGGATATGTGAAGATCCACCTGCATATATTAGCTGACAGACACATGATGAAATAGTATAGGAAACCATAGAATATAGCATTCCAGGTTCTTTATCTGAAGATATTGAGGTGTTTATTGAGATTAGATGATACAAGGAAATGCTGCATTTTTGCACAATTCGGGATATGGCTGCATACTGGTATCTTTGCAACTGCTGAACCAAGGGTGCTAATATTTTCACATTTGTGGGTCACTATATCCCCAACTTCACCATAGAAATATTAATAATATTGGGAGATTTTTTGTCTACTTGTAGGTGTGAAACCACTATTAGATTCTGTGTATAGAAGATGAAGCCAAGGATTTGAACTTCCGGTGAACTTGATTGGCCATAAAGGAGTCTCAAGATTTGCATGGTTGGTATTTTTTTCTTATAAATTAATTGACTTTGAGAATTATGGAAGGAATTTGGCAACATTTCAGAACGAAAATTTTGTCCCTATCTTTCATGACCCACCCCCAAGCTGTTTCCATGGTGATATTTGGTCACATCCGGATTTCAATGTACTGTAGCTCGAAATCGGGCCGCTCATCAGGGGTCCAGATATCGATATTTTTTTAGGCGAACAACCCGTCTCTCTGACAAGGTAGGTGATTAGTACCAACGAAATATTGGGAACCCCTTTTTCTTGGGATGTGCCAAGTTCATTTATTACATAAAAAGGAAGGACAATTAATAGTGGTTTCTAACCTACAGAATGGACCGCTTCACAAACATCGCTTTTACTATATATGATGTCATTTCCGGCGGTGTGCTGCTCGAGCGGGTATCCTGTCCGAAAATCCGGCTGATGGCTGGGGCATTATTATGTCCCTGTATCATTGAACACTGTTGACTGCTTCTCTCTAGCGAGATATTACAAACCAGCACAGGGATATTTTTTTGGTTCTAGAGCAGTTTTTACAAAAGTAGTCAGACTATTGGCCTGTGAGTACGTCGGTATTTTTCTCCATCACATTTTCATTTTATTTTGCGTTTCCTGGTTATCTTTTGATATTTTCCTGGTGGACGCTTCTTCCCCGAGGCTTGCCCCAAACATTAATACCTGGTGCACTGTGAATTAGTGGCATTATTTCGAGCTTAGTTGCATACAGTAACCTCTCGAGCAGAGGAGTATTTGAAAATCAAAATGGCGGACATGATGGTGTTACTAAAACGTTGCGTTGTCGTCACATTTCTTCAAATGTTTTGCCGTCTTCATTCTCAAAAATCATTCTCCCAAAATTGGTTTCTTTCATGTCAGATCACCAGATCGCTCCTACAGATAATCTGGTAGATCTTTTGAGAGAAATTTGAGAGAATACGGTCGATTCGGCTTTTGTGAACAGAAAGCAGATTCGTATGACCAGCGAGGACTTCTTTGTCCTTATCTGGACTGAGAATGTTTGGTACCGTAATTAGTGTAGTACATAGAAAGAGGCATCAGTAGTAGTATAACAGCATTACAGAGCCCCTTTTGACGAGTGCGCAGGTGTTTCTGCGCAGATTTGTGGAGGATTGTGGAGGAACTTGGAGGTCACGGGAGGGGATTCCCCAGTGGGGGTTTCCCATGACGATCACGTGATCAAGGCATGTCTAGACTTGTTCTGGGTTGTACAGTTCTGCCATACGGAGGATGGGTACTAGTATTTCCCTGACGTCCCAGTAATAAACATAATCTATAGGTGTTGTGGCGGCTGATGTGGGCGGTGGTGGTGGTAGTGGGACCAAAATGGCGGCTTGTGGGTCGGGGTGGTGGTGGTGGGACAAAAATGGCGGCTTGTGGGTGGTGGTGGTGGTGGTGGTGGGACCAAAATGGCGGCTTGTGGGTGGTGGTGGTGGTGGTGGGACCAAAATGGCGGTTGGGGGTGGTGGTGGTGGTGGGTGTGGGTTCAAAATGGCGGCTGATGTGGGTGGTGGTGGTCAAAATGGCGGCTGATGTGGGTGTGGGTTCAAAATGGCGGCTGATGTGGGTGTGGGTTCAAAATGGCGGCTGATGTGGGTGTGGGTTCAAAATGGGGGCTGATGTGGGTGTGGGTGTGGGTTCAAAATGGCGGTTGTGGGGTGGGGTGGTTAAAATGGCGGTTGTGGGGTGGGGTGGTTAAAATGTAGGTCTTTAGGAGAACGTGTCACAGTGAAAAAAGACATCACAGTTATTTCCCTATATTATGGAAACTTGTAGCGGCCAAGTTTAGTATCTACAGGTAGGCATTTATATATTGGCAGAATTTTCTCGTGTAACTCAACCATTCTTCACATGGATCAGCTGTTTTTATGTCAACAAAACAGCTCTATTTTTACTTTCATTCGCGGGATTGCATGGACGTCCACTGCCAGTTTTGGACCATTTATCAATGCAAATTTCACGTATTTTCTCAAACAGCTCATGACATATAACGCTCCAATAATTCTCCACATATGCAGTCAGTCCTCCGGGATATTTTTCCAGCAACTTGACAAGGAACACGGAATGGGACACCGTACATTTGTACTACGTTACACATTCCCGCTACATCATGAAATATCCGTACACCATCACTATATATGCCTACGATCTTACTATTTATAGAGTTTGTCGCTCAAAATCACTCATTGACTTTATCAACAAGAATTACACCATGCCTCGCGCATGGCTCAGCTGAGATTACAGCGTAGTACTGCCAGCACCAACAACGAACTGGCAGACGACATGATCCAACAATTGACTAAACAGACAAGATCTCTCCTACCAGTACGTCTCAGTTTATCTCAAACTGTTCACAATACATTCTAGAATAATATGATGCACGAATTTAAGAGTTTTGTGTCACAAAATGGCGCATAGGATAGCAATTGACATCATTCCCCCGGATAATCGCAGCTTTCCAATCATAGCGCCATCTGAACCTTATTACGCAAGGGAGACAACTCGCACTAGGCCATGTTGTATTGGACCAAAACTATTGCCACTGTATTTTTGTGATTGTATGTTACATTTGTTATGTACCTGCTCATCTTGAGTGTTTGTACAATAAAATTCAATTTAGGCCAAGCCTCTTGTAGGTCCTTATTCCCACATGGTCATTTTGGGTGTTATGTGGGTGTATGTTTGGGATAGAGAGGGACCGCTATGGGTTCGAATGGGTCGTGGAAGGTGTCATGTTGTAGCTCTCGGGGGAAAAAAAATAAATGAATAAAAAAAATCAATAAATAAAAAAATCAAAAATCGGCGAGTAGTAGACAAAGGAAAAATTGGGACGTACTGACCATGCCCCAGAATACTTCATATGCATATCACGGCCTTAAGGCCTATGCGGAACTCTCGTCCAATCAGAAGCGAGTATTTCAAATCCGCCACAGAGCTCTCAGCCAATCAGAAGCGAGTATTTTGACCCGGTGCATTATGGGCCATATCCAAGATGGCGGCACGTAGGATCAAGATGGCGGCACATCCGGTGTCGACAACTGGCCATTTCTTCGGGATGTGGTCACCTAGTGTCGAAAACTGGACCCTGTATGGATCCCGCTAGCGCCTTGACGCCATGATATAGACTGGAGAGAGAAAACAACAACAACAAGGATGACACATGAGGGAACAACAACAACAACAAGTTTTTTTTTCATATAGTTTATTGTCCCCTCCATCATAACATACCCACGCTGGGGGAGCCGCGATGGGTATGTTTACAATTCAAGAAAGACTCTTGTCCAATCGGAGACCGCCATTTGCATCTGTCCTATTCGTTCCTGTCCGTTAGATGTATTCTTGTCCAATCAGAAGTCGCCATTTCAGAGAGTTCCTTCTTCGGTCATGTTCATTCTGAACCGTTTATTCTAATCATCGTCGGCCAGGCCTGGATATTCTTCGGGCAGCATGTCCTGAAACAGTTGTTTGCGCATTCTGATCGCATTTTCCAGGGCCTCGGTGGGTGGTAATCCCATATCCTCTTCCAATGATGGACCTGTGCGTGGGGTCCCCTTTCATTTCAAGCGGTAGTAAGGTATACTGTTCATAGATCGCCATGGCTGTTTTCCTGATGCGGGGGCGCATTTGGGTGTACGTCTGTTGTAAATTATCCTCTCCGGCGTCCTCGATCGCTTCAGAGTGAGTAGCTGCTGTCACAATACGATCCCAGAAGGTAGGTTCTGCCTCACTTTCCTGGGATGAAGGCTGATTCTCTGAGGTCAAGCTCTCCATATCAGTAGATAGACTGTCAGCCATCTTGGATTCGGTATCAGTCGATTCACTCTCATCAATCTCTGTATCAGTATCTGCCTCAACGGGCTCCTCGGCGTCTTCAGTCCCATGTATATTTTTCTGGTGTCGCATCATATCGTAATGTCTGGTGAACGTGCGTTCACACTCAGAACAAGTATAAGCCATGTTGACGGTTGAACGTCGACTGTGCGTGTTTTGGGAATACGTTCGCTTTTATAGACAGTAACGCCCATCAACGCTTAGCTCAACGCTTCAACGCCCTGGTGAATTAGCTCAGAAGCTCTGATTTCATGGAATTGACACCAATTCATCGAAATGCAGTGACGCCCGTCAACGCCCGTCGTTACGCCTTAACGCTCGTCTCAACACTTTAACACACTTTCTTAATGCTTTAACGTTGTTTAATGATGCGTTCGAACAAATGTTTCTTTTGTGCTATTGCTCTGACATACGCCCCTTTCCAGTTCATGCCCGAGGTTTTCAACATCGACGCTGTTCTTTCAATTTCCATATGGACTGGGTCCTTATCGAACAATTTCATATGGGTCAGTAAGTCGACATACTGCTGACGTAAAGCCCGTCGTAGTCTGGGTGCCAATCTGTTATGGGCTAAAATTGCAGCTTCCTCTTTCGAATACCCTTTGCGTTGAAACTTGTTTCCTGTGGCCTCCAACATCCCGCCCATCTTGGCGTCCATACTTTCTTTGAACAAATCCTTCCATAGCCTCGAGTTCACATTATGTTCTTCAACCTCGGGTTGGGCCTTCACGGTTGGGTGATATTCCAGCACTGATGGTATGAAGCGGGCCCGCTGTATGGGGGTGGGCTTCTGCTGCTGCTCTGCCAGGCGTGCACTCGGCGGATGGTGTAGGGGTATATGCCGTTGTGGTGATTCCTCGCCGGGTAACAGGTGGGTCGTCAGCCGACGATCTTCAGGGGTATGGGCTTTTAAATCTACGAACAGGTAGCCGTACGGACGAATTGTCGCTTCTTGAAACGCCCGCATAAAATGGTCAATGTTCTGAGGATAAATTCGACTACCAAACACACGGATTTGTGCTCTATCAATGGGTTTGGAGAACAACACAAAGTATTGGCAGTTCAAGGCAATATCTCTGGACGCCTTCCCTTGAGGAAATAGATTCCTCTCCGGGGGTCACTTCCGCTTCCGTTCACGTGACCGGAACTGACCTTTGACCCCGGCGCGCAAAGGTTTCCACCGCGGTGGAAACCTTTACACCGCGCGCGCCGGGGTCAAAGGTCAGTTCCGGTCACGTGAACGGAAGCGGAAGTGACCTCCGGAGCTCCGGAGCTCCGGAGCTCCGAGTTCTCTTGTAGCAACGCCCGTCAACGCCCGGTGGTGGCGTCGGAGCTCCGGAGCTCCGAGTTCCATGAGCTCCGGAGCTCCAAGAGCTCCGCGAGCTCGGAGCTCTTGCATATAAACACACATGCATCTGTGAAAGTTTCATTATACGCCTGGTGTCCGTGGAGATGAGAGCCATGGTTTACGCATGTCACTTGTGTTCGAAGTCATTTTCCACGCCATTTAATCTACGTAGGCATATACAGCGAAGCCATCTCAAGGAACGGAGTCCCGATAACGTGCAAATTCAAAGTACGCGCGAGGAACGATCAACACCTACGTCACACACGACAGTATTAGAGCACCCTTATACGATGACGGTGAGCGGCCCGGGGGTGGAAAGACGTCCTGGGTGATGACGGGGTGTGGAAAAACGTCCTGGGTGATGAAGTTCTTAGAGGAAGGTGTGGCAATGCCAGCTGCGACACGTGTCGTTTGGTGTTATAGCCAATGGCAGCCCGCCTACGAAACTGCACGACTACAGAATGTGAGCTTTGTTCCAGGAATTCCTCACGACATAGACGAACCCTATTACTTCGATTCCGAGCAGACCAACGTGGTAGTGCTCGATGATCTGATGAGTGCGGCCAAGAACAATTCGAAAATCGCCGACCTATTCACCAAAGGGTCCCATCATCGAAATCTGTCCGTCATCTATTTGACTCAGAATCTCTTTCCTCAAGGGAAGGCGTCCAGAGATATTGCCTTGAACTGCCAATACTTTGTGTTGTTCTCCAATCCCATTGATAGAGCACAAATCCGTGTGTTTGGTAGTCGAATTTATCCTCAGAACATTGACCATTTTATGCGGGCGTTTCAAGAAGCGACAATTCGTCCGTACGGCTACCTGTTCGTAGATTTAAAAGCCCATACCCCCGAAGATCGTCGGCTGACGACCCACCTGTTACCCGGCGAGGAATCACCACAACGGCATATACCCCTACATCATCCGCCGAGTGCACTCCTGGCAGAGCAGCAGCAGAAGCCCACCCCCATACAGCGGACCCGCTTCATACCATCAGTCCTGGAATATCACCCAACCGTGAAGGCCCAACCCGAGGTTGAAGAACATAATGTGAACTCGAGGCTATGGAAGGATTTGTTCAAAGAAAGTATGGACGCCGAGATGGGCGGGATGTTGGAGGCCACAGGAAACAAGTTTCAACGCAAAGGGTATTCGAAAGAGGAAGCTGCAATTTTAGCCCATAACAGATTGGCACCCAGACTACGACGGGCTTTACGTCAGCAGTATGTCGACTTACTGACCCATATGAAATTGTTGGATAAGGACCCAGTCCATATGGAAATTGAAAGAACAGCGCCGATGTTGAAAACCTCGGGCATGAACTGGAAAGCGGCGTATGTCAGAGCAATAGCACAAAAGAAACATTTGTTCGAACGCATCATTAAACAACGTTAAAGCATTAAGAAAGTGTGTTAAAGCGTTGAGACGAGCGTTAAGGCGTAACGACGGGCGTTTACGGGCGTCACTGCATTTCGATGAATTGGTGTCAATTCCATGAAATCAGAGCTTCTGAGCTAATTCACCAGGGCGTTGAAGCGTTGAGCTAAGCGTTGATGGGCGCTACTGTCTATAAAAGCGAGCGTATTCCCAAAACACGCACAGTCGACGTTCAACCGTCAACATGGCTTATACTTGTTCTGAGTGTGAACGCACGTTCACCAGACATTACGATATGATGCGACACCAGAAAAATATACATGGGACTGAAGACGCCGAGGAGCCCGTTGAGGCAGATACTGATACAGAGATTGATGAGAGTGCATCGACTGATACCGAATCCAAGATGGCTGACAGTCTATCTACTGATATGGAGAGCTTGACCTCAGAACATCAGACTTCATCCCAGGAAAGTGAGGCAGAACCTACATTCTGGGATCGTATTGTGACAGCAGCTATCAATACTCACGCTGAAGCGATCGAGGACGCCGGAGAGGATAATTTACAACAGACGTACACCCAAATGCGCCCCGCATCAGGAAAACAGCCATGGCGATCTATGAACAGTATACCTTACTACCGCTTGAAATGAAAGGGGACCCCACGCACAGGTCCATCATGAAGACCAAGCGTCACTTGGAAGAGGATATGGGTTTACCACCCACCGAGGCCCTGGAAAATGCGATCAGAATGCGCAAACAACTGTTTCAGGACATGCTGCCCGAAGAATATCCAGGCCTGGCCGACGATGATTAGAATAAACGGTTCAGAATGAACATGACCGAAGAAGGAACTCTCTGAAATGGCGACTTCTGATTGAACAAGAATACATCTAACGGACAGGAATGAATAGGACAGATGAAAATGGCGGTCTCTGATTGGACAAGAGTCTTTCTTGAATTGTAAACATACCCAACGCGGCTCCCCCAGCGTAGGTATGTTATGATGGAGGGGAAAATAAACTATATGAAAAAAAACTTGTTGTTGTTGTTGTTCCCTCATGTGTCATCCTTGTTGTTGTTGTTTTCTCTCTCCGGTCTATATCATGGCGTCAAGGCGCTAGCGGGACCCATACAGGGTCCAGTTTTCGACACTAGGTGACCACATCCCGAAGAAATGGCCAGTTTTCGACACCGGATGTGCCGCCATCTTGAACATACGTGCCGCCATCTTGGATATGGCCCATAATGCACCGGGTCAAAATACTCGCTTCTGATTGGCTGAGAGCTCTGTGACGGATTTGAAATACTCGCTTCTGATTGGACGAGAGCTCCGCATAGGCCTTAAGGCCGTGATATGCATATGAAGTATTCTGGGGCATGGTCAGTACTTCCCAATTTTCCCTTTGTCTACTACTCGCCGATTTTTTATTTTTTTTTATTTATTGATTTTTTTATTCATTTATTTTTTTCCCCCCCGAGAGCTACAACATGACACCTTCCACGACCCATTCGAACCCATAGCGGTCCCTCTCTATCCCAAACATACACCCACATAACACCCAAAATGACCATGTGGGAATAAGGAACTACAAGAGGCTTGGCCTAAATTGAATTTTATTGTACAAACACTCAAGATGAGCAGGTACATAACAAATGTAACATACAATCACAAAAATACAGTGGCAATAGTTTTGGTCCAATACAACATGGCCTAGTGCGAGTTGTCTCCCTTGTGTAATAAGGTTCAGATGGCGCTATGATTGGAAAGCTGCGATTATCCGGGGGAATGATGTCAATTGCTATCCTATGCGCCATTTTGTGACACAAAACTCTTAAATTCGCGCATCATATTATTCTAGAATGTATTGTGAACAGTTTGAGATAAACTGAGACGTAATGGTAGGAGAGATCTTGTCTGTTTAGTCAATTGTTGGATCATGTCGTCTGCCAGTTCGTTGTTGGTGCTGGCAGTACTACGCTGTAATCTCAGCTGAGCCATGCGCGAGGCATGGTGTAATTCTTGTTGATAAAGTCAATGAGTGATTTTGAGCGACAAACTCTATAAATAGTAAGATCGTAGGCATATATAGTGATGGTGTACGGATATTTCATGATGTAGCGGGAATGTGTAACGTAGAACAAATGTACGGTGTCCCATTCCGTGTTCCTTGTCAAGTTGCTGGGAAAATATCCCGGAGGACTGACTGCATATGTGGAGAATTACTCGAGCCTTATATTTCATGAGCTGTTTGAGAAAATACGTGAAATTTGCATTGATAAATGATCCAAAACCGGCAGTGGACGTCCATGCAATCGCGCGAATGAAACTAAAAATAGAGGTGTTTGTTGACATAAAAACAGCTGATCCATGTGAAGGATGGTTGAGTTACACGAGAAAATTCTGCCAATATATAAATGCCTACCTGTAGATACTAAACTTGGCCGCTAAAAGTTTCCATAATATAGGGAAATAACTGTGATGTCTTTTTTCACTGTGACACGTTCTCCTAAAGACCTACATTTTAACCACCCCACCCCACAACCGCCATTTTAACCACCCCACCCCACAACCGCCATTTTGAACCCACACCCACACCCACATCAGCCGCCATTTTGAACCCACACCCACACCCACATCAGCCGCCATTTTGAACCCACACCCACACCCACATCAGCCGCCATTTTGAACCCACACCCACCACCACCACCCACATCAGCCGCCATTTTGAACCCACACCCACCACCACCACCACCCACAAGCCGCCATGTTGGTCCCACCACCACCACCACCACCCACAAGCCGCCATTTTGGTCCCACCACCACCACCCACAAGCCGCCATTTTGGTCCCACCACCACCACCACCACCCACATCAGCCGCCACAACACCTATAGATTATGTTTATTACTAGGACGTCAGCGAAATGCTAGTACCCATCCTCCGTATGGCAGAACTGTACAACCCAGAACAAGTCTAGACATGCCTTGATCACGTGATCGTCATGGGAAACCCCCACTGGGGAATCCCCTCCCGTGACCTCCAAGTTCCTCCACAATCCTCCACAAATCTGCGCAGAAACACCTGCGCACTCGTCAAAAGGGGCTCTGTAATGCTTTTATACTACTACTGGCATCCATGAATATGCTGAAAAACCATTACTTAAAGCAATACAATATTATCTTGCATTCATTAATCCCTCTGTTTCATGGGTCGGATTTATAGCGAAGTTCATGTTCCATTTTCGGCAAAAATGGCAAGAAGTCGTTCAAACATGTCCGTGTATATTAGAAATACCGTAAGATGGACTCGCTTTACATATATTTCATGTGCATGTGCGTTTCTTAACTGATCAAGTTCAGGTATTTGAAGCACTTCAGGTATGCTGTTCATAAGATTAAAGCTTCTGAAAAAGTGGCTCGTTTTATTTACTGAGAAAGAGCCTCGTTATAGGCGTGAGAAATTTCGCCGCAAATCGGGGTATAGACAAGGGGGATATTTCCTGTCAGATTAAGGCAACCTCCCCACAGCGCATGTTCCGTTTTGCAGGCTCACCTCAATTTTGTCCCATTCGCGTACACTTCGCCGTCCACAAGATGGCTTGCGAATCATGTGTCGCCATTATGTCGGAGCGATATCCGATACTTTACCGTATACTGTTCGGTCCTCATCCGGCGGAGAACAGACTCGGGAAATCTGATAAATTACAGGCTTTCATATTACTCCCGAAACACATATTGTCTGGGCTTACAAAAGATACAGATCTGAAGAACTTCCGTATAAGAGGTGTTGCAGATCTGTAATTTTGAACAAGTAGGACAGCACACGACTCGAAAATGGCAGGTTACGTTGGGGTTACGTCGAGTTTAGCTGATTGGCTGACGACATCACGTGGGGTTGATTTCGGAGAATTCTCTCATATACTTGCCGAAAGTGGACTGGAAATGGATACACACGATCCCAGGGTCAGTCTTACCGCGTACAGATGACCCAGATGGTTACAGATTTGTCCCTGTCCCCAATAGAGGAAGTCGACCGTTACGACGTGGCTATTACGTATACTTACACACCCACACAGACTGCACATGAGCGATCTACTTTTCATATGCTCGCGTCATATAAGGGCGAAAATAATCAAGATCATTCTTCTTAACGCTAGATCAACAAAGGTATAATGCAGAATTGAAAAGTAATCTGAATTTTTCGCAAACATCTCTTTTACTCCGGTGGTGTGCTGCTCGGGCTGAAATCCTGTCCGGAAATCTGTCTGATGGCTGAGGTGTTAATTTACTATGCCCCAGTGAGGTGGTTGATCAGAAGGAGAGGGCTCTATTACCATCAGCTGCAGCACAATTGGACGAGTGAGGCGGAGGGGGAGGAGTGTAATAATCTAAATATTTGTTTATATCATGATTAGCACCAAGTCTGAACAAATGTACAAGAAATAATCTGGTTTTCTAGCGAGAGACAAGCGGTTATCAGTTTTAATGATATCATGGTGATCTGCTCAACAAGAGAATTCCATGGTGTGTACATGAACAATCACAGTCAAGCTGTCGATGTAGGTAAACATCCCATAAGTCGTTCTGTGAGAATATAGATACATAATGAGCTGAATTCTATACATAGAAACCGATTCATCACATTGATTTATTTTGACAAAATTATGGAAGTTAGTACTGAAAGTAAATTTCCTATTTACTTCCTCGTAAACCTAATCCTTGTAATTTGTGGGACCTTTCACATATACGTTACACGGGCATACAAAACCATTCCAATTCCGGTTTCGTATTGTGTGCTTAGGAAAAAATGACACTTATTTCAAACGATATGTTCATAGGTCGAGGGTTAATCGTGAGAGTTGAAATTCATGCCGCATCAGATATACAGTCAAACAAAACAAGGATAAAAACATGATTAGCTATTAACAGAATATTTATCGCTATTTTTGTCCCCCGCCGCAACGCGGCCGGGGACTTTAAAATGGTTCTTGCTTCTTTGTGTCCGTGGATGTCCGTGTGTCCGTCCACGTCTGTTCGAAGCGATAACTTCCTAACGCTTTGTTGGATTCTTCCAAAATTCGGAATATGCATTCCTTGCGGCAAGACGCCAGTCCGTATTGCATTTCAGCAACATCTGCCTGAAGGTGGCGCCGCTAGTTCTTGCTTCTTTGCGTATGTGGATGTCCGTGTACGTCCGTGCATGTCTGTTCGAAGCGATAACTTTCTAACGCTTAGTTGGATTCTTTCGAAATTCGGAATATGCATTCCTTGCGGCAAGACGCCAGTCCGTATTGCATTTCAGCAACATCTGCCTGAAGGTGGCGCCGCTAGTTCTTGCTTCTTTGCGTATGTGGA
Organism: Hanleya hanleyi; assembly: GCA_036873755.1. Lineage (NCBI taxonomy): Eukaryota > Metazoa > Mollusca > Polyplacophora > Lepidopleurida > Hanleyidae > Hanleya > Hanleya hanleyi. The sequence goes on from JAVTVY010032455.1 coordinate 13,677, forward strand.
TGTCCGTGTACGTCCGTGCATGTTTGTTCGAAGCGATAACTTTCTAACGCTTAGTTGGATTCTTCCGAAATTCGGCATACGCATTCCTTGCGACAAGACACCAGTCCGTATTGCATTTCAGCAACATCTGCTTGAAGGTGACGCCACTAGTTCTTGCTTCTTCGTATCCGTGAATGTCCGTGTACGTCTGTTCGAAGTGATAACTTCCTAATGCTTTGTTGGATTCTTCCGAAATTCGGAATATGCATACCTTGCGACAAGATGCCAGTCTGTATTACATCTCAGCAACATCTGCCTGAAGGGTGGCGCCACTGGTTCTTACTTCTTTGTGTCCGTGGATGTTCGTGTACGTCCGTGCATGTCTGTTCGAAGCGATAACTTTCTAACGCTTTGTTGGATTCTTCCGAAATTCAGCATTCGCATTCGTTGCGACAAGAGGCCAGTCCGTATTGCATTTCAGCAACATCTGCCTGAAGGTGGCGCCACTAGTTCTTGCTTCTTTGCATCCGTGGATGTCCGTGGATGTCCTTGTACGTCCGTGAATGTCTGTTCGAAGCGATAACTTCCTAATGCTTTGTTGGATTCTTCCGAAATTCGGAAGATGCATACCTTGCGACAAGATGCCAGTCTGTATTACATCTCAGCAACATCTGCCTGAAGGTGGCGCCACTGGTTCTTACTTCTTTGTGTCCGTGGATGTTCGTGTATGTCCGTGCATGTCTGTTCGAAGCGATAACTTTCTAACGCTTTGTTGGATTCTTCCGAAATTCAGCATTCGCATTCCTTGCGACAAGGGGCCAGTCCGTATTGCATTTCAGCAACATCTGCCTGAAGGTGGCGCCACTAGTTCTTGCTTCTTTGCATCCGTGGATGTTCGTGCATGTCTGTTCGAAGCGATAACTTCCTAAAGTTTTGTTGGATTCTTCCAAAATTAGAATACGCATTCCTTGTGACAAGACGCCAGTCCGTATTACATTTCAGCAACATCTGCCTGAAGGTAGTGCCACTGGTTCTTGCTTCTTTGAGTCCGTGGATGTTCGTGTACGTCCGTGCATGTCTGTTCGAAGCGATAACTTCCTAACGCTCTTGGATTCTTCCGAAATTCAGCATTCGCATTCCTTGCGACAAGAGGCCAGTCCGTATTGCATTTCAGCAACATCGGCCTGAAGGTGGCGCCACTGGGTCAAAATAGATTTTTTTCCCGTGTACATCTGTTCGAAGCGATAACTTCCTAATGCTGTGTTGGGTTATTCCGAAATTTGGAATACGCATTCCTTGCAACAGGACGCCAGTCCGTATTGCATTTCAGCAACA
>JAVTVY010032456.1:0-14198 GCA_036873755.1 Hanleya hanleyi
TGCATTGCACAAAAGACAACCGGAGACAGTTTCTCTCCTGCGCTTGTGCCTGTTATAGCACCATTTGCACCTGCGCTTTTTGCCAGGTAAAACACTCCTGGCGTGTTCAACCCGTTTCTCGGCAAGCCTGGGGACACATGAATGCGCGGACATCCTCCTCCTACCACAGAAATTTCCAATCAAACTTTTCCCTAATTCAATAATGAAATCCTTCTGTCGGTAGCGTTTCCTGTGTACCTGCCTCCTGGACACCTGGTCATAGACGATCCATGCATTGACACGGCAGCAATCAATAATGAACCATAAAATGAATTTCCAGTATTTTTTACTGGATCGGCCAGCTGCATACTTCTTTCTCAGCTGGTCATGCACATCAACTCCGTTCATGAATTTGTTATACAAAGAAATCGCCTGCGGTTGGGGGACAGTTATCCTCCCATGACCCACACGCCGTTCACAGGTGGTACCTTCGTTAGGATCTGCGACATTGTTGTAGACCATGGTAACGAGGTTGCTGTCGTGACTGTCGTACTCCCCTTCTGCAGAGTGATGTCACCTCTATTTCAAATTTTTTTCTTCAGAACAGATTTCTTCATGGCTAGTTCTTCGGGGAAACCCTTACGATTTAAAATGATGGTTGAACAGGTGTGAATATTGTCCTTCATCAGGTCTTCAGTGAGGTGAATACTTCCGAAGAAACGATCATAGAACAGGTGATTTAATCCTACAAGATCTCTTGACAAATCGTGGATGACTCTGTAACCAAGACCATGTGTGCGTTGAAGTAGATTTCTATCTCTTCTCCCCGTGTACAGTTCAAACATGCTCATAAATGCAGATTTCCCATCACACCTGCACCAGAACTTTAGGCCGAATTTGTCGGGCTTCTGTGGCATATATTGTCGCAGTTCTGAACGACCTTTGAACCGTTTCATTGCCTCGTCAATGGAAATTTCAGTTCCATGCTGATATTTTCGAAAGTTTTTTTTTGCCATCTCAACTAAAGGTTTCAGTTTATTCATGGGATGGTAATCCGCATCAGTTCTATCAACCCTGGCTGCTGCTTCGTTCAGGTGCAAATATTCTGAGAGTTTTTCATACCTGTTGACAGTTAGTGTCTGTTTGAAGCCTTCACACCCCAAAAAGTTATCGTCAAACCAATAATCCGCATATTCGTGACGTGGGTTCACTCCCATGAGAATAGATAGACCAAAATACGCTTTGATCTCGTCGGGACAGGTAGGTTTCCAGTATTTGTCTACCTTGTTCGTTTCGCGTTGCCTGAGTTCCGCATATTTGTTTCATTCGCGATATTTTCATATAAACTTCCCTCAACGAACAGTTGGAAATATTCAACAGGAGTGGCCGCATTTTTGTCAAAGTTCCTAGGTAAAACAAGGGAAGGCGTGGTCTGACTTTTTTGGACCGTGACAGGTTGTATGGTTCGACTCCAATTGATATTTTTTTGTCTAGTTGCGGTCGCAGTTTCACCAACTTCTTCGTGCAATTCGGCGTCGGACATATCTGACAAGTTCACTTCAGGCTCGCTTTCGGATTCACTTATAGCCGAAAAGTCTGTCAGATCATCAGTTCTGAAACCAGAAAACTCTGATCCGGAATCGTCAGTGAAGTTTCTATCAGAAACATCACCATTGCCATCCAAATTTTCGTCCAAATGTTCCCCAAAGTCACGATCAAATCCGCCGCCAGCCGCCATTTTGATGAGGTCAGCGGGGAATTTTCCAGGTGTGAATTCTCGCGGGAAAATGCGTTACTGTCGTGCTATTTTTAGCACACAAACACGGAAACAGATATGCACGGGGATTCCCACACAGTACTTCGTTATTCGCGCACGTTTTATGTCATTGATTTTTCAAAAAAGCAATTTAAGTTTCGTGGTCAAAAAGGCGTCAAATCTCGTCATCATGGAGTAGGACTAGGCGGCAAATCGCGTCATCAGGCGGCAGGCAAGAAAACACTATATGGTTGAGCACAGGGCGTCAAATGGCGTCAGTATGGGGCAAAGAGTTAATAGTTGGGTTTCTGTTCTGAATAAAGTAGCTTGCATCCATCGTCCTTCTGCTCTGTTGTTTGCCTTTATAATTGGAGATTCAAAACGTTGGTTGGCGACAATTACGATAATAGACTTTAATGGAAAGCTGAATTGTCAAGTGTTAAACAAACCAGTCGTCTACTATAAAATATAGTTCTGAGCACTTAGAAGCAAAAATGTAAAAGAAAACCTGAACAAAACGCTGCTTACATGTACAATATGGCATTTAGTGAGGCAGCTCAATAAGCTGTTGATCACACTGCTCTGCTACATGTACACACACTCGTGATATAACTGATATTTTTCTTCCAGAATATTACAGAGCTGAGGGGTTCTAGCACCTCTGGTGCCTCATGTTTTAGCTGACCACAGCGATGATTTTCAAGTTAGCTCCTTATCCACATAGAGTTCTGGCCTGTTTTGTAATGTTCTCTCGGGATTGGAGGTTGCCATTATTAGAAAATGGGTAACCTATGGTAACCTGTGCTTCAGGGTTAAATACATAAAATATTATGGTAACCCATTGAGGGTTCCCTAAAACTGGAATTGGGAAACCTTCAGGAGAACGAAGGTTACTGTTCATCATAACAGCACAGGCCTGGAGTTATAATTAGATGATCTCTTTTGTATAAATCTTGTACATGTGCCCTAATGATTGTCATGAAGAATTAAATTTCCTGCCATTTCATGAAAATTTTATTTCTGGAATATTGACAAGTATAATATAATTGATAAATCATTTGTCATTTAACAGACGTGATGAAGGACCTCTATGAATGGGTGAACCCCAAGACTGGTAAACATTCTCCCATGATTGCCCCAGAGATCTTTGAGATTATCACAGAGAATGCTGATGTAAGTATGCACATGTATTAATCATCTTTCTAACAATTCACGGCGATTGGATAAACTAAGTCGTTCTCGAGGGGGGTGTGCTTAGCTTATACATATTTAATTTGTGTTACCTATCTTGCATCTAGCTGCCTTGTCTAATAGTGATCTATTGCTCAATGGCCAGAAAAAAAGAAGATAAATATCTGAAATATAATTTGTAGATGAAACCCTGGGATTCACTCGTATTTACAGGTAACCTGCATTTCTGTTAATTATTAATTGTTTCTGTTAATTGGATCTACATTGATAAAAATAAAATTGATATGTTCACAATCCATTATACAGAAACTGAACTCTGCAATAATCTACGACCGGGATTTCGGCTACAACTTCTTTGGGTTCAAGGTGAGTCCAATTGTGACAGGTTTCTTTTACATATTGATGTTTTGGCTACGAATGAGCAGCTCTCAAGATTACGGAAATCTGCCCCAGCTAAAATTTTCTGTTATCAAGATGACATGTAACTGAAATACCATATTAAGAATTGCTATTTTTGTTGCAGCATTCACCTGGATGAGCGAATTAGTCAACATTATACAAACTTAGTAAATAGCAAAAATATGATGTGTACAATTTATTCGAAGTACAAGTGTCCAAGTTTTTCATCATGGTTGTTGTTAATTCTGCTAGTGATGCAATCAACCGAAACCTGACAATACAGTATTCCCAGGTCATTGTACAATTGAGTTTTCTTGAAGAAGAATTGGTAATCAATTGACTGTATACTGTGGTTACATCGTATGTATTAAGTGTGAATATTTTTCATGTCTTTCAGACTTTAGAAAGATCCTATTTGCTCAAGATCAATGGCAAAGGTGAGAATATTGTATCAAATCACATTATTCATGTGTTACTAGGATTTGGACCAATAGCTCCGATATATGTTCTGCAAAATATTCAATCACACACTCCATTGTCTTGTAAGGTCTTCGCTGAAAACTGCTATGTCGCCAAGTTTATTGTGCAACAATTCAAACATTGATTGACTGGTTGAAAAGTGTGATTTATTCTGATTCTTAAATGAGGGCTATTTCAGAAAAAATGTACATGGGATGGGGGGGGGGGGGAAGTTTTCAGTTCTATGGTATATGCGTAGATGGTGGTATACAGTAATTTAACATTAGTGAGATAGAATAAATGGTATATGGGTGGTTGAGATATGGGTGGTCTCTCCTCCCCCACCCACCCCACCAAATGTACCTGTTTCTGGATCAGCCCTGAGGCTGTTAACAAGTCACATGATTCAGCCAATCAAATCAATGTCTTCGCTATTGTTGCACAATAAATATGACGACAAAGCAGTTTTCAATGGATCTCTTACAAGACAGTAAGGGTACTCTATTGCTGGATGAGCTGAACTATTCAATAGATTTCTGATGGTAAACCTATTTGTATTGTTATTTTAGTGGCAGAGCGGCCTCAGCACATGTTAATGAGGGTGGCCGTGGGTATTCACCACAAGGACATTGATGCAGCCATCGAGGTATGATACTTTTGTGACCCTTTGAGTAACAGAATACCAGTCACTAATTCGACATATAAAAAAAAAATTATTATTAGATGCCTTTTTAAATAAATATATTAGTAAGCCGTACAGAGTTGGGAAAAATGAAAAAATTTGGATCATTATATTGATAGCAAACATACAGATTTGCATGCAGTTTTCCCAATTAGCTATACTAGCATTCAGCAATTGACCATTTGCCTAATGGGTAACATCCAAACAATCAACAGGAATTTTCAATGCTGTTGAGATGAACTAATAAATTTCTCCCTCCAAACTGGTTACTTCCGGTTTCGTCTATGTTTGACAAGCAAGAGGTCCTGAGATCAATTCCTACGTCAGTCATACAGAAGACTTAAAAAAAAATCAAGATAATTAAAATTATATCCTATCTGTTTGGATATGTCGCCTGTGGGATCTAAACGACTTGCACTAACGCGAGTGTTGACCAATTCCGAGAACTCTGCATAGTGCTTTGAAGGGAACATAACGGTAGGGGCTTTTTCATTGGCTCAGTCGAACCAGGCGCCATGCTGTCCGGGTATCTCCAGATGTTGCCGCTCTCCCGCCAGATTGGCACCATAAAGTGGGGTAGAAATATGGACTGGTCCTTGGCATACACCTTGGGTTAAAGCAGATACCTATAAACCATTTCCCCACTCCCAGTGTTCGAATTTAAGAAAAATTTGAACCAGTCCGCCGGACGGGTGAGCCAAAAATGTAACCAGTCCGCAAATATTTCTAGTAGTCCGTTAATATTAAATAAAAGATGATGTGGGAACATTTGTCATCATGAATATTTTGTGCTCTGTGATGGTTGCTACTAAATAAGAAATTAATAATTGTGCATTTCTTGAGCGCGTGTGAAGATAATCACGACAAACCCCGTCGGCTAGACTTTGACGGCGACTTTGACTGCATGTGTCGTCGCGAAAAACACTGCTTCAACAAACGCCATTTCAAGCCAAAAAATCTGTAGATTTCTTTCGAAGTTGGTGGAGAATATGTTTAAAATTGTCTTGGTAAACATGATCAGGTCGACTGAAGCGTAATTATGTTGCTGATTTCTCGATTCCCGATCTGGAAGTGGGAGCTTTATTTTCTGAAAAGATCGCCAACCTGCATTGCCATGCTGCATTACAGTCACACTTTACGGTATGCTGACAGTGTTCACACCGCTTTACGGTTGTTGTTGTTGTCGTAAAATGCGGTCGTGGTCGTGATTTTGTTGGAATTTGCTGGAAATATTTTTAGACTCACACGATTTATTTAGACTCGGTCGGGTAACCGAAAACAGACATTTCGTTTTTCATTCTTTACAAATTGTGCGGAGATATCCAGAGAAATGGTTTACACAATGAACTGAGAGCTTTTTTGTTACCAATCCGACGGACTTGTTGTTCAGTCACTCACACCAGTCCGTTTGATTTTTTACCAGTCTCGGACTGATGGACAGGTGCCAAATTCGAACTCTGCCTCCACGTCTGCAAGTAAAGTAGTTGAAATGCAGCCGTGATGTCATAAGACTATTAAATATTTATGACCTGAGCACTCTGAACATCAAATTCAATGGAAATACCTGAGATCTCACATAACGACATATAGGATTGGGGAGCATTGATAGGATATTAATTTATTAAGATTGAAAAAAATGTAACTTGTTAGTCCTTTGTTTGGCACTCAATGTGAAGAAGATAGATCTGGACAGCACTGGTTGGCCCGATGTCGGGATAATGTAACATGGGGAAACATCAGGTCTACGTACAGCATAGTGCTTCGGTAAAGCAACTCTATAAACAGGCACAGGCAACATTGGAACCTCTGTCACGTGTAGGTGCATGATATAACGGGGGTTTTTTTTTGGAGATGGATACATGAACAAAACTTGTCAGTTGATCTCTCAAATGGTTTAAAGAAGGATCAGGAGGATATCCGACAGACATGTACTTTTTTGCGATTAAACCAGAATTACAGACTGATAGTTCTCGGGACCATTAGATATTTTTATCTCTATTATTTTGTTATCAAGGATTCACTATTGGTTGTATGATGCATATGATATTATATTGTAGACCTATAACTTGATGTCGGAGAAGTGGTTCACGCATGCTTCACCAACATTGTTCAATTCGGGAACATGCAAGCCACAAATGTCCAGGTGAGCTTTTTGCAAGCTAGACTTGCTGTTAGCCACATTGTCTAGAGTTCTCTCCCCTCAGGGCCTGATCTAGACTTTTAGTTTGGGCACCCTTACCTGGCGCAGAGTGTGATAAGTTATAGTGAAATAGGCCGCGATGTGGGACTGTCGAAGCCCATGGAAGCTGTGGGAGTATTGAATGGTCTAAATACAGCCTGATAACTTAATATTTGGCAATAGTAATTGCATTAATATAGGTTTCAGCCTGTTCAGAGGGAATTTGCTAAAAAAAAAAAAAAAAATTTTTTTTTTTTTCTTTTTTTTTTTTTTTTCTCATTTGGGCGCCCAAATTCATGGCGCCCAAACCCGTTATAACGGGTTCAAAAACGGCCTGGATCAGGCCCTGCCCCTGGTTCAAGAAACCATAATTCCTCTTAAAGCAATACCTGTCCTGTTTTCTGTTGAACAAGTCGGTTGTAACATCCCCCTTCAATATGGCAATTTATTTGTTGCAGGGGTGTGAAACCTCCGCGAAAGCACGGAATTCCACATGAAGAAATGTTATGGAAATTTCCGTGAAACTGGATTTCAGAGGTCGATTCTACCTATGTTATTTTAATTTTTTTTTCATTTATGACTGGATATAAAAGTATTTATTAGCCTTTTCAATGAATATCACAGTGAAACTTGCAAACTGTCATTTGTACATGTATTCATTATTGTTATGAATCCTTTCAGCTGTTTCCTATTGACGATGGCAGATGACAGTATTGAGGGTATATATGACACTCTCAAACAGTGTGCCTTGGTCTCTAAAAGTGCTGGAGGCATTGGTTTGAATGTCCACTGTATTCGATCCACTGGTAGTTACATTGCAGGGGTAGGTACATTGCTAGGATTTGTTTTATCTTGCTTGTAGCATCTCTGAATGCACTCAAATGGCTAGCTTTTTACCCCTCGGCCAAAATTTGGCCGAAGGGTATTGTCGTCATGTACGTCTGTCCGTCCGTCCGTCACACCTTTCTCGTTACCAAGATATCTTCAGAACGACTTACCCTAGGCACACCAAACTTGCAGTGCACATCCGTATGCGCGTGACGCAGAACCTTCTTGAATCTGGACCTGATTGGTTGGAAACTTTGGCGGCCATCTTTAATTTATGCGAAACCATCACAGCTTTCTCGTTACCAAGATATCTTTAGAATGACTTACCTTAGGCACACCAAACTTGCACTGCACATCCATATGCTCATATTTAATTTATGCGAAATCATTAATCTTGTGTATCTTGGGTACCATTTCACTGTTCCGTGTGTGAACTTGGTATAGATCATCGATGCATCAAGAAACTTCAAAGGAATGACCAAACCAGTTTCCCTGATTCGGTGGAAACCTTGGCGGCCATCTTTAATTTATGCAAAATCTTTAATGATATATATCTTTGATACCATTCAAGTGTTCTATATGAAACTTGGTATACAGCATCGATGTATCAAGAGACCTGCAATGTATAACCGCAGCAGTTCCTCTGAGTGGCAGGAAGGATGGGCGGCCATCTTTAATTTATGCGAAATCATTAATGATCTCTATCTCTGATACCGTTCGAGTGCTCGATGTAAAATTTGGCATATATCATCGATCCATCAATAGACTTACGATAAATGGCAGTTCTGGTGTTTCTGATTGGGCGGAAACCTTGGTGGCCATCTTTAATTTATGCAAAATCTTTGATGTATATCTTTGATACCATTTCAGTGTTCTATATGAAACTGTATACAGCATCCATGTATCAAGAAACTTGCAATGAATAACCACATCAGTTTCTCTGAGTGGTGGGAAGGATGGGCGGCCATCTTTAATTTATGCGAAATCATTAATGATCTCTATCTCTGATAATTTTCAAATGCTCTATGACAAAATTTGGTATACATCATTGATGCATCAACAGACTTCTGTAATGAATACCGACTTTTCTGATTGGACATAAAACCTTAGAGGACATTTCTAATGGCAAATTTTTTCATAATCTGTATATTTGTCACTTGACTGCTTGGTGTTCCTGAAGTCTTGCTTCAAATTGAATACATTATGAATGGCTGGCGCCCAGAGCCGAGGGGTTTTCAGATGAGCAGCTTCGTATTATTCTCAGAGGTTTCCTGTTTTCTTATTGTAAGGCCTCTGTTAATTAATTGGCTGCTTCTCGTGACCCGCCCGCATTACGAAAATCGGCCCGCACTATGAAAATTATGGACAATAATTGCGCATTGTTTGTCATTATTTACTCCGTCTATAAAAAAAAACCCGTTACAAAATTGTCTCCCTTGCCGAGAGAAAAACCAGATGCAGTTGCAGTTCACTCCCTTGAGTGTGGGTTTCCTCTCCGTCGCAGATAATCTTTGCCGATGTTATATGCTATATACAGTACCTCTGCTCCAACCCTATTCGCATGTCCCGGAATGTTTAATACCATGAGCCAACCAACCTTTGTAGACGCATCGATCAGCTGTAGGTTAGTAGCGGGTTTGTGGTTCCGGGTTGCTTCGACTAAACAGCGACCGCCATTTTGACAGAGGAAATGTGAGCGGCACATGGCATGAGCGGCAGCATGAAATGTCATATTTCACGTCTGTTCGTCGATTTAACATGATCACAATAATGGTTATCCGTACATGCAGTATAATCGAAACGAAAAGATCAAAGATTCTGGTGACCCCTACAGCAAAAACGTTTCCCGAGAATGCGAGACGATGTTTGTAAAACTTATCTCGAAAGGTGTGAAAACGAAAGTACTACCGTCTGTCCCATATATTTCGAAACATTTTCGGCGATATTTTGGAGACAATTTATCGTACAGCATCGAAACTAAATACAGTATATAAACTAAAAAATACTGATTTTTCCCCCATATGCCAATAAAATCTGGGACAGACAGTAGAAACTGGGAAGTTCAAGAACTACTTCTTGTTTCTGGTGATTGATTGATGTAACTTCCTGTTCATAATATGTTACTGTTTTTATTAACATCTGTTTTATTATCATAGTTTATTCATATTTGATGTGATTATAGTATGCTCTAAAATGCTATACGTGTCCGATGACAAATACATTAGTGCTGGACAGTGGTCAGAATAATGATGTTCTCTGAATAGAATTGTGATTCCTTAATTTTGGGTTTCGAATGAGAATAAAATAATTGTTCTTGGTTTTGTTCTTAATAATCAATAATTAATAATTAACGCAAGTAGCATCTAGTTTTTTGATCCACTAGGTCATGAGAAGCAGACTATTAATTATCATTGGCCTAAGAGAATTGTTTGAAGTTTAAGGCGTTCAATCGCTTGCGAAGTCTTGAGGGAGCATTCTGCTCTAATAAGTATGTACAGATGTTATCTTCACCAAATCCGAAGTCCTACACTTGAAAAGTTGGTGTTTCATATTGATTGTGAGTAAATACTTCCAGAATATTTTATGAATATTTGAAGATGTGCAAATATGAAGTTGTAAGGAGCCCTGTTATGTACATGTATACCACAATAGAAGAGCTAGTGGGAGCTGTTCATTACACCAACTCTGTTATCTGTGTCCTGAATAGTGTGTCTTAATATATTTTCAGACCAATGGGACCTCCAATGGTTTATTACCTATGTTAAGGGTTTACAACAACACTGCCCGTTATGTGGATCAAGGAGGAAATAAGGTATGATATCGGCATGTTTAATAAAAAAGTTCTTCTCATGGCTTCATTATGACCAGACTCTATAACCTCTAACATTCAGATGGATTAAATTATTGGTCCCATTGTCTGCATTGCAAGTCTTTATATAAACAAAGACCATTTGCGTACACTTCGCCATCCATAAGATGGCTTGCGAATCGTGTGTCTCCATTATCGCGGAGCGATATCCGGTGTTTTACCGGATTCTGTTCGGCCTTTATCCGGCGGAGAACAGACTCGAAAACTCTGATAAATTACAGGTTTTCATACATACTTCGGAAACAGATATTGCCTGGGCTTACAAAATATATAGGTATGAATAACTTTCGTATTATCCAAGAGGTGTGGTAGATCTGTAATTTTGAACAAGTAGATCATCACATGATTCGAAAATGGCGTCTTAAGTTGGGGTTACGTCGGTAGACTTTAGCGGATTGGCTGACGAAGTCACGTGGTATTGATTTCTGAAAATTCCCTCTTGCAATTGCCGAAAGTAGTCTGAAATGGATACACACGATCCCAGGGTCAGTCTTACTGCGTATAGATGACCGAAATGGTTACAGGTTGAAACAAAGACCTGTGGAGCGCTCGGTCTTCTAATAGGCTGTGTAACAGGTCCACTGAGTGGCTGAATTCAAATCATGAAGCCACCATTAGAAGTTCTCGGATTGGTTACTCTATTTCATTTCCAAAGAGAAAACTCTCAATCAGTAAGCAGGGCTTGCTTTTGCAAGTACTCAGGAGTACTAGTGCAAAATAATTCATAGTAATTCAATAGATTCTTGTAAAATCTTTAGCCAACTGTAAAGAAATTATAGCTTTGGATTCCTGAGGTTTCCTGTAGAGTTAGATTGCGAGAAACTGTTTGGCTGCCCATCAATTTCAGCGAAAACGAAGGCCTGAATAAGCGACCATTCACAGGCCCAGTATGGACCAGAGAAAGCGATTTATGGAGAGATTATTACATTGCTATTTGGCATGCTGTCTATTGCATGGAAAATGCCTGAACACCTCTTATGACTAAAATTTAAAGTTGTGAACTGTCTTGAAATTTGGATGTGGATAATATTGATGATAATTTGCATAATGATCTTACATATTTTACATTCATAGAGACCTGGGGCTTTTGCTATCTACCTGGAGCCCTGGCATGCAGACATCTTTGCCTTTCTCGACTGTAAGAAGAACACTGGGAAGGAAGAGCAGAGGGCACGGGATCTTTTCTATGCCATGTGGATCCCTGATCTGTTCATGAAGCGAGTTGAGGCCAATGCTGATTGGTCCCTACTCTGTCCCCATCAATGTCCCGGCCTCGATGAATGCTGGGGTGAAGAGTTTGAGAAACTGTATGAAAAGTAGGTGGTTGTGATAAATATATTTTTAAGGTGTCTCATGGTGTGGGATACAGTATTATACTGTTATATTAACATGTTTTGTGAGCAAGGCATATGTATAATATGTGTATAAGGACAAACAAAGTTATAAAGTTCGTTCTCAGGCACTTTTTCTCTCAAAAGCACACAGGTGGGTGACCATTTTATTCATTTTTACCCCTCGGCCAATTTTGGCCATGGGGTACGTCCATCTGTCCGTACGTCTGTACGTGAGCGAGATAGCCGGAGAACGGTTCCACTGAAGAATTCCAAATATGGTATGCTTATTTACCTAGTCAAGGACCAGAAGCCTATTTAATTGGGACCTGATTGGGTGAAAACCTTGGCGGCCATCTTTAATTTTATGCGAAATGGATAATGATCCATATCTCGGAAACCATTCAACTGTTCAATACGAAAGTTGGTATACATCATCGATACATCAAGCAACTTTCAATAAATTACCAAACCGGCTTTTCTGATTGGCTGGAAATCCTGGAGGCCATCTTTAATTTATGCGAAATCGATAATGATACATATCTCTGTTACCATTCAGTTGTTTTATATGAAAGTTGGTATACATCATCGATACATCCAGATACTTTGAATCGGGACCTGATTGACCGAAAGCTTTGGCGGCCATCTTTAATTTATGCAAAAACTTTAATGATCTATATCTCTGATCCAATTTAAGTGTTCTATACCAAACTTGGTATACAGCATCGATGTATCAACTGACTTGCAATGAATAACCACATCAGTTCCTCTGAGTGGGAAGAAGGATGGTCGGCCATCTTTAATTATGCAAAATCATTAATGATCTCGTTCTCTGATACCGTTCAAGTGCACGATGTAAAATTTGGTATACATCATCGATGCATCAAGAGACTTACGACAAATGACAGTTCTAGTTTCTCTAATTGGGCGGAAACCTTGGTGGCCATCTTTAATTTATGCAAAATCTTTAATGATGTATATCTCTGATACCATTTCAGTGTTCTATACGAAACTTGGTATACAGCATCAATGTATTAAGAGAAATTTCAATGAATAACCACATCGGTTCCTCTGAGTGGCGGGAAGGAAGGGTGGCCATCTTTAATTTATGCGAAATCATTAATGCTCTCTATCTCTGATACCGTTCAAATGCTCGATGTAAAATTTGGTATACATCATTGATGCATTAAGAAATTTATGTAATGAATACCGGTTTCTCTGATTGGACGGAAATCTTAGGGGTCATTTCTAATTGCAAAATTTTTGATAATCTGTATATTTGTGACTTGACTGCTTGGTGTTCCTGAAATCTTGGTTCAAATTGAATACATTATGAATGTACCCAGAGCCGAGGGGTTTTTTGATGCGCAGCTTCGTATTTATGGTTTTGAAAGAAAAAAAAATTGGGCTTTGTTTTTTTTTTACATTCCTTTGTATATACGAGTTTTGTTTCATGCATACAGCTATTGAGAGATTCTGCTGGAAAGCCCAACTCCTCATGATGATAACCAAGTCGTGCTCGTTCATAAACGTCAGGAAATTTCTGTTTGTTGGCATTTTCCAGAAGTACAGCCAATGCCTCTCAAAAGTCAGTTGGTTGACGTTCCTCAACCAGAAATGACTAATTTGAACCGAAAGTAGGGAGTTCAGTGAAAATTTCAATTTTCATTAACCACATACAGACTAGGAATTCTGAGATCTGGTTCAGACAAGGAATATTTTGCTACAAAAATTATGAAAATTGGACCATTATAACTCATTCTCGGACTGACTGAAGTTTCGGAAACTTGACCTTCCATGCCCTTCTGGCCTATATATATAACATTACGTAATTACTAGCAAATGGTACCCTTTTGAGGGTGTTTTTCAGTCAATATTAATCATAATCTATTTTAAATTTCAAACCGCTGACAGTAGAGTGATGAAATTTTGACCACATGTCCAGGCAATAAAGACGAATAATCTATATTATTCACGACTGCTATACTCGCATATAAAACTCAATAATTTGCATAAATTTGCATAATTAATAAGACAAAATTGGCTGATCTTTCTAAGAAATCTCCAGAAAACTTAATAAAACATATACACAGCATTTCAGTGTGAATTGAAGTTTGCTTGTGTAGTTTGTAGTTAAGTAACTCCGAAAACATAGGAAAAGGGGAGATAACTCTACACCAGGAGCAATTTTCAAGATGGCCGCCATACAAAATGGCCGCCAATCATTCTCTTTGAACTTAGTCATGTTGGGTATCAAATTGAAGCCCTTGAAGAGCAGAGTACAGACATAGTGGTTGTAACAAACAGTAAAACATATTAATGGAGAATTCAAGTATTATGTAGGCAAAAAATATGAATTTTTCAATTAGAATGTGAAAATGCTGGAAGAAGTACGGACATGCTGACCAAGTTAAATGACAATGTACACTGTACGAAAACCATCCACACATGCACACGCACCTATGGTATACTTAATACTTGAGTAATCCCCATCATACATCGACTGATGTTTAGCCTGACTAATC
>JAVTVY010032457.1:0-13662 GCA_036873755.1 Hanleya hanleyi
ACCAGCACCAACATATAACACCTACCAGCACCAAGGTAGGTCACATGGATCTGGTCCGTCATTCGTAATTCATCCTTCGTCCATTAAAGAATATCCGCGTCCATAATACAAGGATATTTTCCGTATTCCATATAACAGTATCAGCACCAAATTCACAAAGACAATCATACTATACATAAATATAAGATAATTTCCTGCAAGAGAGAAGCGATCAAGAATTTTCGATGATGCCAGCAAGACATTCTTAATCCATATTGTGTGTCCTAGCAGCACGAAAGCTGGACACAAGAAAACACCAAAACAAGACACTTGTCTGCACCGAAACACAACACCTACCAGCAAGAAAACAGGACACCTACCAGCTCCAAAGCTGGATACCTACCAGCACCAAAGCAGTGCACCTGCCAGCATCGAAACAGGGCACCTACCACAACGAACGCAGGGCACCTACCAGCAACAAACTCCCCGTAGGCATAAAAATAAAAGAGTATTTGACGTTGACTCGGAATCAACTTCTTTGTGTGTGAGGCGTTTTTGTGCTTCGTGTTTCCGTCCATTTTTTCCAACTCTATATGATGATTCCACCAAGAACCAAGAAGAAAAAGAACAAACGGCAGTAAACTAAATCCTCCCATAAGATGTCACTTGCAATGCACTTATATGCACTTGCAATGTCAACTAAAACAAAATCCATCGAACCGCAGCCAGACTATATCCGCCCACCATGCCATGGAATTGCCTCATCAAACCCAATCTGCCACCTCAAGACATGCAAAAAGGGAGCAGCCATAACATGACCTACGCTTAGAGGGGCCTACCTCGGAAATACATTGCAGACCAGCTCAGCATACTAGGAAATAATGCGGTCATCGTATTCACCGATGGGTCCACACGGGGGGAAAAGGACCCTGTGGAGTTTCAGCGATTATATCCATAGGAACTCTTCACACGAACCGTATGAATAATCTACGCCACAAGCAGTCTCCAGCTAGACATCAACAGTCTTCACATCTTGTGGGACTGCATCAGGGTCATCCAAACAATCACTTCAGCTCAACCCATTAGTCACTTCTTCACCATTGATGACATCCAAGGAGACAATGAAATCCTTCCCGCGAAAATATCCCAAGCAACATTTAGTGGACAGCTGGGCACGCAGGATTGGAACCGAACGGGATCGCCGACAACGAAGCCAAAGCAGCAAGCACCGGAAGCACGCACCAGCGACACTGAGAAGAACATCGCCATAAGAGAAGCTAAACGCACCATAAGAACTGTACATCATATTGGCATAACAGTGTAACACCTCGGTAAAGGTACACGTCATATACACCACCAAACCAGGCGTTACTGCGAAACGTACCACATCATCAATCCTAAAAATCACCAGAAACCAAGATACTCTTGAGTCCAGGGTGACTGCACCAACTTCAAGGGTCAAATATTTCAATTTATATTTGCACTTAATATATCAGAAAGTTGATTATTGAAAAGAACTACAATTGGTCTTGGTTTGAAGTGTCATATTTCTGCTCGTATTGTGTTGATGGTTGTTACGATAATTTAGACTTTCAACAGTCACAGAATTTCATGTGGTCGGCGACTTCCTTCTGAAGATCGAATCTAATGCACAATATAGGGAAGGGTATTGTCAAGGGGTTACCATCCTTCCAGGACCTACCTTTTGGCGTTCCCCATCTCCATTTGCTCTTGCTCCTGTCACTCGTATACGTATAGGCCTCAGATTAGATAATCGGTCTATTTTTGAACTAAGAGTCACCAGACTCTTAGGAGAACACTAGTCTGCCTGGCTACAACAATGAATCTTGACGGGGGAACTTTCTGCAATTTAGAGGCCTGAACAACAATACCTGGTATAAATACAAGCGTCATTCAATATTCAGCCGTCGTCCATTAGAGAATTTCGCGTCCACAATCCAAAGACCTAATTCATATAATAACATTAGCGCAAATTAAAAGGATAAATCATAGTATACATGCAACTAGGCTAATTTCCAGCAAGACAGAAGCGGTCAACAGTTTTCAATGATGCCGGCAAGACATGATGTTCCAAAAATATCAAATCCGTATCGCTGATCAGTATTCTTAATCCATATGATATACGTTGTAGAGTCGTTATCTAGTGTATGATGTATCTCAGTCACGCTTTGATTGTGTCTGTTCATATGAACACTATGAAATACATAGATTCGTAAGGCATTCCTGGCCCCGGGTTAAGCGGAATTAGACACAAGTTACAACGTACCGCCAAGCTCGCATTTTGTATCAGCATTCGATATATGCGATGGAAAACAAAACAAAACTAACGATATGGACATCATTTTGAAAACATTTTTATATAAAACGCACATGGATTGCATAAAAAATAAGTATCTTTTTTTCAGTTCAATATTTCGGTGAACAGAGACTAGAACGCATTGTGGACGGGAAGACATGAGACTGGCGAATTTAACGGTGATCACAGTTCAATGTAATGTCCAAGTTAGTAGGATGAAAGCGATGATAACTGTCAATGGATAAGAGAGTGACAGGAAAGAAGCACCATCTCTGTATGGAGGACACACCACTGGTGTTATCCCCTCAATAAAATCTATCACCATTTCGGCCGTGTGACTGTCACAGTATCGCCGTATGGGGGCTTCCGTACATCCAGTTATCCCGTGCATCCAACTGTGGAAAGAATATAGAGAGTATCATTTTATCTTTATATCAATATCAATGAGAACATGATCTAACAGGTCCAGATCTCAAGTATTTCAGGTCCAGATCTCAAGTATTTCAGGACCAGATCTCAAGTATTTTAGGACCAGATCTCAAATATTTCAGGACCAGATCTCTAGTATTTCAGGACCAGATCTCAAGTATTTCAGGACCAGATCTCAAGTATTTTAGGACCAGATCTCAAGTATTTCAGGACCAGATCTCTAGTATTTCAGGGCCAGATCTCAAGTATTTCAGGACCTAAGTAAGATACTCTCCTGCTTATGCTTTGTAATGGTGACCAATGTGAGAATCGAACCCGCGAACCTTCGAATGGGTCACTCAATTACCAAAGGTGAAGGAAGTCAATCGTTGCCATTTCTGACCAGGATCAGAGGGTATAACATCCTTATATTGGATATGGTTAATAATTGTCTACTTTCTTTGTGATTATTTCTGATCAATTTATTATCTTGCAGCCCTAATATATAATTTCTTAATTCATCCAAACAACAATAAGCATAGTTGTATTCTGGTTCACGATATTAAGAGAAATTGTATCACTCAATTAACAATATAACAATTGTAGTATATTACAGTATAACAATTTCTTCGAATAATTTAAACTATAGCCCTATAGAGCTATTTCGATGATATTTAATGATCCACTACCGGAACTTTGTGACTGGTTAGATGTTCTTGCAGTTTCCGTCACAGGCCAACGAAAATCCCAGATTATTTTTCGAAATTTTGAATTGACCAATCCAGTGATTTGAAGCTGTAAGATATTCCATGATGCTCTGTTTATTATATACAACCCCATTCTCTCTTACCTGCATATAAGATTTAAATACTGGTCAGCTGAGTAAACTTCGTCTTTTGCTTTCAAGAATTTTGTTTGCAAAGATAAGCAGCACTTGTGTATTCTGTCTTTGTAGCTCGCCACACATTTGGAGGAATCTGTATAATCTACAACACAAATGTCATGAATATTATAAACTGATTGATCCTATCTGTCCCGGACGATTTGGGCCCTGGACAGGCCTGGAGGAGGGGTTGGGGGGGGGGGCGCATTTCACCACCCCGACCCCTTGTTAATATTTTTCTTACATCTTGAGCTACGGGCCTGTAACTTATGACACTATATCCTTGGGGCAACCGTTATTTGAGAGAGAGAGAGGGGGAGAATAAAGGCTTAACGTCGCGTTCAGCACTATTTCAGCTATATAGCGACCGCTATTAGAAAATATATACAAATCCAAGATGACCGCCATTCAAAAATGACATTTTTTAGAATTTTTCTGCAGATTTTTCGATTTTGTTTTGTTTGTGTTTTCTTCGCAAACGCTGCATGATAAATTAGTAAATAATAATCGGATGCGAGTAGATTTCGTCCAGTTTTCCTCACAGAAAAAATATAAGGAAAACATCACTTTTCTGGTACCCCGCATTGTCGCCGTTTTGAATTTATCCATCATCATGTTCTCGGGGGCATGCAAATAGGCTCAGAATGACCTCAATATGATAAACTACAACGTCTTTGAGTGTCTGCTCTCAAGGTTCTGCCATTCCTGAGAAAGAGTTGAAAGTTTTAATAGGGGGCATAGTGCCAGCCCCACAAAGCCAGGTAGGGTTAACATCTGTCCGCATGTAAGCGATAATATACGATCGTGGTGGGAACGTAGATCGGCGTAATATGATATCGGGATTTCTTAAATCCTGAACTTTGCGAAATATTTTACTTATCTGAATTCCTCCTACAAAAACGGCAACAAATCAGACAGAAAATGAGTGAGATGGAAACAAACTTACAATTTCTTTTACTGCATGCTCTGTCAAATGTTTCCTTCATTCGTACAGGATCTAACGTTTTCTGTAAGTCGCCCCACTGTTCACTGCCCTCACATTGTATAAAGATGTTATTAACGCACTGTATGGTAATATCGAAACTCCCATCTCTGGAATAAAGTGAATAATAAATGATAACTGATTACATCCGGATATTCTCTTGATCGGTGCGATGATTTATTAACTATGATGGATTATCAACATAAATACTGATCAATTATTTCTTATATTTGCTAGTATATGCTCCCAGTCTTCGGGCAATAAAGGCTAAATCATCGGCCAGATTTCGAACTAGGTTTTGTCGAACTTCCTCTCTTGTGGAATGTAAGGTGGCCGTGTAGGTTAGAGCGATGGCATTCACTGCTGGAGCTTGGATGATAAACTCTGAGGACGCGGGTTCGAGACTGGCCCATCCAGCACAAAGAGTTGTTCTTTACGAAGAAAGTGTCATCCTAGAAACAATCGGATATAAATCTTAACTACTCTCTAAATGACATCAGTATATATATATAACATCGGCTTCAGGAGCTGTGGCATTATTCAGTCTATCAGAAGGGTCAGGTAAACAAAGGTAATCTTTGCTCTTTTGTGGACGCTGCGGTGGCCAAGAGGATCAGAGCACTTGCATTATCTGATTGCAATGTGTGCCAAACTTCAAGGACGCGGGTTCGAGTTTCGCACTGAACTGGCCCATACAGCACAAATATTTGTGCTTTACCAAGAAAGTGTCACCCTAAACTTAATTAGATATAAATGTTACCTACATTCTAAATGGCATTAGGATTTATATAATATCGGCTTTAGTATATAATTTTTTAGATGTTTATTTATATAATTGCTTGAATCTCCCATTAACAACATCCCTGTGAAATTCGACAAGACCATATACCATAAGGGTATAAGTATCCCAATGGGTACTTATTGTGTACCACTTTTGGCAAACCTAAAAGAAAACCACGCCAAGGCCACTTCCTTCTCATTCACCAAACGCTATACAGAGGATATCCTAGCACTGGATTAGCGACATTGTGTCCTCTTCACTGGATTTAAATAAAACCACACAATCAAACTATTTTTACCTCCGTCGATCAGACGGAGGTCTAGGAACGCAACGTGAAATCTCCCGCCAAATAATTGTCATATGGGGAACCCACGACTCATAGTATTTCCAATAGGGATCGTCATGGTTCCCGACGAAATCTTGCACTTTTTCTTTGGACACAATTGAAATAATGGGGTTCCCCATTGCAATGCATTGCAGTGGGGCTTGCTTCTGTAGTCGGGTTCCACCTCAATCTCGACACCAGAGCTATCCGGTTCTATCCTGCATCCACCGAGAAATTGAACATGCAAAATGGTACATCTTCAGAAAATGTATGACCTATCCCAAAGTTCACAAGATCATTATTGTTTAGCATCATCAGATAAACAAGAATAGTACGATCAGACAACATGCAGGCGAAAATACGGTATAATTGACGTAATTCGCTGTTTTCCGCGTTTCAATGGTTGATCTTCCATGCAGAATCTAGGTCAACTAAATTTATAATGTCTGCTGCTTCAAACGAGTAGGCCTACAAGTTCAACGTTCAGTTTTATTTTTTTAACAACAAAACTTGCATAATGTTGGATACAAAAGTACATATCATAGGGCGTGTGAACAGTACTATGTATTGAATGAAGAACAGAAATGCTGCAAATGCCCTGACCTGATCAAGTACATGTCACGCTAAGAACCTGAGATAGGTCATAAATTTTCAGAAGATGTACCGTCTTGCATTGAACATGGCGGCCCTCCAGCTCATGAGCTTGGAGAGACGGACAATGCGATTTTTCGCTTCTTCTCTCCCCCGATAGACTCCATTCCAAATTGAAACTTTTTGAAACCTTTTGGAACCATTTGTGAAAATCTAGGAGGCAGGAAATATTCCCTTTCCACCAGCAAACACGTTATTAGGCTCTATTTCCCGAAATAAAATTTACGGTGGGGAAGGTCACCAAGGTCGCGCAAACCAAGACATGTTGTTGTTTTCCATTTCCGGGTTTGTATTTTGAGTCATTTCTTGTTTCCAAGAGTGTTTCATTACTCCAGATCTATGCGAACATGTTCTATGACATATGTTCTAACGCAGATAGTCTCATTCCATCGAACTATAGCCAATTAGTCGTTAAATCAATAGCCGAACAAAGGGGGCGTGGTCCATATACTTGTAATGTTGTGTAAAACTGTAAAATGCATGTTTTATTTTTTATTTTGCTGCATGTTTGGGCCCGGAAAAAGTATCCCTAATCTTCCACTGATATATAACGTAGATGGCAAACCTGTCTCATAGTCTGTAAAACCCAAATTGTATGAAAATTCAACGCAAACAACATGTGCTATTTTTCTTTGTTTTTATTCAAAATTCATGTTTACTTTTGGGTCAAATTTATATTTCCATGCTTGATTGAGACTGGAAATGCATTAAAACTTCCACCAGCATGTCCCGTAGCCCATAAGACTTTTACGTGGTCTGCCAAATCAAAATTGTGCGATTTATCAACGCGCAGCACATGTACCAAATTCATGTATTTATTATGTAAAATGCAGGTTTGCTTTTTTCTGCAAATTCATATTTCCCTGCCTGTTTCAGATTAAAAAACCATTAGCAAAGTTTTGATAACATGTGGTGTAGATGATAAACCTGTCACGTAGTCCTTGAAATCCAAATTGTGCAAAAATTCAACGCAAACAACATGTACAATATTGTAGCATTTTTGTGTAATAGTCATGTTGATTTTTGGGTCAAATTCATATTTTCTTGCTTGCTTGGGACTGGGAATGCATTGGAAAACTTCCGCCAACATGTCCCGTAGTCCATAAGACTTTCACGTAGTCTGCCAAATCAAAATTGTGCGATTTATCAACGCGCAGCACATGTACCAAATTTATGTTTTTGTTATGTAAAATGCAGGTTTGCTTTTTTCTGCGAATTCATATTTTCCTGCCTGTTTCGGACTGGAAAACAATCAATAAAGTTCCGCCAACATGTGTCGTACATGATAAACCTGTCACGTAGTCCGTGAAATCCAAATTGTGTGAAACTTCAACACAAACAACATGTACTATATTGTAGTATTTTTGTGTAATAGTTCGGTTGATTTTTGGATCAAATTCATATTTCCCTGCCTGTTTCGGACTGGAAAACCATCAGTAAACTTCTGCAAACATGTGCTGCTGCCCATAACAGTATCATGTAGTTCACAAGCCAAGCAACATGTCACATGTATAAGCTTATACATGTACAATGTCATATATGACATGTTTACTTTTGAATTAATTTCATATTTCCAGTCATGGCATTTACCTGGAGAGCACTGAAAAACTTATGCAGACATGTGCCGCTGCCTGTAACTGTACCACGCAGTCCACAGACCACTAATCCTGCAATTTACAGCGACATAGCACATATACATGTACATGTACAATGCTTTGGCATATGTTTACCTTTAAATTTATTTCATAGTTCCAGCCATAAACTTGATGTAAGATACAATAATCTTCTGCCAACATGTTGTAAAGTCCATAAACCTGTCACGTAGGTCATGAAGCACATAAGCATCAGAGTCAGTGATTGGCCACAACCCCCCCCCCCCTGATTCCTCAGGAAATAAACATTACGCATGTAATGATGACCGGCAGAGTGATACATGTGTCAATCGGTCAGACATTTTCAAGGATGCCCAGTTTTACCTCAAAACAACCATGCCAGACTTCATTCCTTCTCTCAGAATAATTGGATCTAACTTTTACAAAACCTGCAGCCCCCAATAGCTCCTGGATCTAGACCACATAAATGAAGGGATCTAGTTTATCGGTGCTATGGCAAAAATATCATGTAGAATGGGTTGTGTGGATAATATCAGATTCATGAAAGTTGAAGTCCTGCAGCATGCTCCACAAATATCATCAAAGGTCATACAACTTTCTGGTCTGCGCCAGTGTGGATCTATACTTGTTTTTGTTTGTTTTTTTGCTTTTTTTTTTTACAAAATTATCTCCCTTGACCAGGTGAGGACTTGAATGTGTCAGAAATGATTTAGCTTCTAGAAACAAAGACTTCAATTCCTGAGTACCATGGTGTTATATATTGTTATGATTGGCTTAACTTTAGCTGCTGAAGATATTTCTAATTTGAGGATACTGGGCAATCATACTAAATTTATTTTCATAACTTCATTTATTTTCATAACTTCATTTATTTTCACAATAAGCAACATAATCGAGATTAGCAAGTGAAGTTTTACAACATAATATAATACGCATCATGGATCTCCTTCAGTTTAGTGTAGACATATATACCCTTGGATATCTGTTACCCTGATTCAGTCATAATATTGTCTGTATTATATTGATGGCGACAAGGAATATACATAATTATTTGATAGTATTATTAATTGTATGTTGTTTATGATTAACATGAACTTTTTATTCGCTGGAATCCAGCCATTTGTTCCATATTGGCAATATTCTCATCAGCCATCACCATTCAATATGAATGTGATACAAGTCCATGGTAATTGATACATTATGGTGAAGGTGACCTGTAACCACCAGTATACAAAATTATTCCGAGCCCATTGAATCCACACATGATGCCGAGACAGATCAGAACGAAGTGTCGGTAAAATCAGATGTGTTTTGTAGAGGATTCTGTCAATGAGGATGCTATACTGTACACGTACAAAATATGAAGTGTTGATGTGTAGGGCCTATAGCATAAAATCACAAGCAAGTTGGTAAAACTAGGCACACAGGGTCTCATTTCTGCCGCTAACGTGTTGATTTGGGTGGGGGTGTCCTCTCATGGGGAGGTGTGGGTGGGAAGGGGCCTAATGTCTCAAGCAGTATTCCAGGTTTTCCATCAATATACTCTATTCCATGCCCCAATATTTCAAGCACGTGAAATCAAAGAAATATTATTTGCGGGGAATGTGACTTCCACATCCCTAGCTGGACATGCTAGTGGGGAACCTCACGTTAATTACCATTGGTGAAGTTCACGTCAACAAATGCAAAATTGAGCTTGGCATCCGGCCCTATGTTATTCAGTGATGTACTATTCCCCTACTGACACTGTTGCCTCGACGGAGTTCTTTGCGCTCATTCAGCGCTTGTTTTCTATTGGGTTATCTTTCTTTCTAGGTTAAGAGATAGGAATTTCCTTTAAAAGCCTTCTAGCCGAGAATTTTGCACAGCAACATCCATCCAATTTGATAAATTTTGATAGACATTGTGATTATCTGCAAACAGTTAGAATATAAGAAAAGGTTAAATACTAATTACATGAATTTTTCATGAATATGCTTCAAACTTAGGGCTGTTCCGTATGTTTTCTGGGTTATCAAATTGAGCATGGGTCAGTCCACTTAACGTTGCCTACAGCTAAAAAAATGCACACCAACTTATATTTTTTATTTGTTTTTCCTCATACCACACAATTATGAATGCAACAACACAAACAGTTAATTACTTTGATTTATCCCCAGCGCACATCCTTAAGGTGTACAAGTAATACTACCAGACTGGATATATAGCAGAATGATATAATGGTGGAAATTAATAACGTGGAAATTATAAAGAAATACAAAGCAATTCATATAACAGCATTAGCACCAAATTCAAAGAAGCAATCGTAGTAAACATAAATATAGACTAGTTTCCTACAAAAGAGAAGCGGTCAACAGTTTTCAATGATGCTGACAAGACATCATGATGTTCCAAAATATGAAATCTGTATCGCTGCGAATTATTACAATATAGATTAGTTGTTACTTAGGGATGTTACTGGCACACGTAATGTGAGATAGAAACTTCATTTATTCATAATAATCATGTTCGACACTTACAATATATTATCTGTTCGACTATTTCTTCTTAAATATCGAGGAATCAAGGTTTATGTTTTCCCGCCCACAAAATTCTTGAATTCCTAATGAGCACATGTTTTTATCTGATATATTTTGAAAAATACGGAGGACTGGTGTTGTTCTGTTTCTGTTATTTGTCAAATTGCATTTCTTCCTCCAGAAGAAGTCTGATTTGAATGCGAGAATAGAGAAGAAATGTCTTACATATTGATTGGGATGAAAGGTATATAATATGTATCTTGTATTCCTATCTGACCACATCAATCATTCACGTTCGTCCATATGATCACTGTGAAGATGGTGAACTCCATACTATTCTTGTTTGATGAGAGTGGAACTGTTCGATATTTCGACCTTGAGCGTTGGGATTGTCTTCGTTATCACAGCATGGAGAGACTCTCTTCATACATTGCATGCATGTTAACGAAACTAATTAGGAATTTTCTTACTGGCGGTGTATGTAATTCGATATGTTTTCGCTATATCTTCAGCGATATGGATCTTCTGTCTAGTTCGTGTTCGCGTACAGCGCCATTACTGGCTAGTGATTTTCGATTGTCCCATATAGAATCAGAGTTCTTTTAAAAATAAATGGATCGGGCTGGTGAAATTGTAAATGTTCTTGTTTGTTACTGACAGAGAGCACCAAAAATACGTTCTCTGACTTCAAGAGATAGGCTGTCAGCATATGTGTAGTACAATTAACTACATGTGGAATTAATACATGGTATGGTGTATATATATATATATATATATATATATATATAGGAATAATGGTGAACGATATATATATATATATATATATTCCCCCAATTATGTTCTAATTTGACAATCTGTAATAGGGAAGAAATGAACGTGAAGAAAGTTCGCATTTATTTTACACGAACGACAGGATAGGATAAGATAGGATATAATCCTGCCTTAGAAAATATGACCTTTCTTCTTAATTATGTGGCTGGGACATATTATTAATGTATTTATTCTGTAATAACGCTTAATCAAGCGAATATAATGATCCTAATCAGATGTACAATGAAATCTATCTTTCTTTGTTTGAAAGAGAATAATTGGCTAAAAGAGAGAGGGAGAGCGAGAGAGAATGAGAGCACTCTAGTTCCACATTCACTCTGTGTTAACCAGGCGTTGTCGCTATGGAAACGTACTTCGGAAATGTCGTTTGATGTTCAAAGTAAAATGTCTGGTCTAGAAGGAATTGTAGCAATCAAATGGCCAAATGAGAATGTTGTACTCATGGGGCTCGTCACCCCATTTTTCTCATCATTAATGCTATTTAGTCTTTGGAGATTAAGAGATACATTTGAATGGAGTACAGGTTCCAACTCATTCTCCAGTTAAGTTGTGCGCTCTCTAGAGCTGTACAGAACGTGACTTGGAAAGCATCCCTCAATTCAGCGCCCTTCGAATATTTGCCCGCACGTGCAGACAAGGTGGGTGAAGCAATTTGGTATATCACCGGCGTCTTCGCGACGTTAATCAGATTGTACCCAGTCCCATCTTCTGTGTCACAAACTGGAGGCAGCCCTGGCCAAACTAGAATATTTGATAAACGCGTAGGGAAATTATTGCAAGTATGGAAAATAGTAATGTTTCACCATGTTCATGGTTACAGTCCAATTTAGCTGGCATACACTCTTAGGGACGAATCTTTTATTACCGGGAAGCGTGGGGGTCTGTAAAATTGAAGTTCTCCCAGACTTCAAGCAGTAAAATGGTTCGTCTATCAGCCGTCATAACTGCTGAAACAATGTTTGGTCCCCCAACCCCGACACTTTTATTACTTTACATGAATTTGCCATATTTGTCATTGGTGGGGATTTCAAGTAGATGAGATCATGCAATGAATTGGGACTTCTTCTATCTTGGCCGGTGTGATGATGTGGGTGGGGTGGTTGGTGGGATTTTGTATTAGATGAGATCATTGCATTTGGAAATTCTTATATCCTGCCAGGTGTGATGTGGGTAGACTGGTTGGTGGGAATTTCTATTGGCCACATTCCCATATATGAGACTTTCAGAATATATGGCGTGATGTGGTCTCTTATGAATCGATTATCAGTTTTGAAGGCAGAAGGGGGATATTAAAGTATGAGTTTCAAGTATTACAAGCGTTTGGTCCGTCATTCATAATTCAGCCGTCGTCCATTAAAGTATATCCACTTCCATAATCCAAAGACCTTTTCCATATTCCATTATTATTATTAGTACTAAATTTAAAAAGACAATCATAGTATACATAAACATAGGCTGGTTTCCTACAAGAGAGAAGCGGTCAACAATTTTCAATGGTGCCGGCAAGACATCATGATGTTCCAAAAATATCAAATCCTTATCAGTATTCTTAATCCATATGACATATTCGTAGTAAAGTCGTCATCTAGAGAATGATATATCTCAGTCACGCTTTGATTGTCACTGTTCATATGTCTCAAATGTTAATTATACTGGTTGTACTAGATTATACATGATAAACAATCTTTTTGTGGAGGTGCTAAACCTTGATTAAACTAGCCTGTTAGTACGTGGCTGCTGCATTTTCGCAAAAGCATTTTAGGATGCAGTTTCTCATCTGGATTGAAGCAATCCAAAACTAGATTCTCATTATATAATATTCATGTTCTCAAGGGATATGTGGATATATAATGTCTGCTTATACGAGGGATTAGTGCATTTTTCTTTGCCAATAGATTCAGTCAGTGTTTTCAAAGGAGGAAACCACCTTGTTTTTCTTAAATTTTCATTTTATGCATATGTGGAATTGAAAATAACAGTCATACGAAAAAAGTCCTTCGATTATTGACGCGGAAATTCTTTGAGGACGACGACTGACTGTTGAATGTCTGATCTGACGCCTAATTCAATATTCAGTCGTCGTCCAATAAAAAATGTCCGCATCCAGAATCCAAAGTCCTATATTCGTATAACATCATTAGTACCAAATAAAAAAGCAGTCATATTATACATGAACTTGCTGCAAGAGTAAAGCGTCAACAGTTTCGAAATGCCGAGAAGACATGCAGTGTTCCATATATCAAATCCAATCAGAATATGATTTTAGTTTTTGTTTACCTATTTATGTGTCCAAGTACATCTGGCAATAAGCTGCATAATTTTGCCATGACCTAAAGTGGAATCATGTACATCGAGATGAAGTTTATTATGCTA
>JAVTVY010032458.1:0-15007 GCA_036873755.1 Hanleya hanleyi
AATAAGATAGTTTTTGCCCACTGAAAGACAGAAATTTTGGAGAAATATGACCAAAAAATCACTTTTCTGGTACCCCACGTGGCCGCCATTTTGAATTTACCCATGATCCTCTGCTCGGGGGTTATGCAAATTGGCTCAAAATGACCCCAATATGGTAAACTGCAAATTCACCGAAGTATCAGCTCTCCATTTTTTGTCGGTCCGGAGATAGCGCAGAAAGTTTGGTAGGGGGAGGCCATAATGGCTCCCCCCAGGCCAGGTAGGGTTAATTTTCATGAACATATCCTAGCAATTTGACCAGAACAGCTACATCAGCAACAGTAGGCGGCGATAGAGGCGGAGGCTTGGAAATAACTTTATTTAGAATGCAAAATATTTCCGACCGGGTAGCTCACAGTCGAAAGTGACAACCTTCAACCGAAATGACGTAACAATCTAAAGCCTTTGACAACATTGGAGTAGCTTTGATTAAAAGTGTCACATTTCAGATATATTAGAAATTCCCACCCATAATAAACTATATACAAGAGAAGCCAAAAACGAAAAAGCTCAGTCCCGAGAGTCAGTCGACGCGGATTTACGTCACTATGTTGAGCCTGGACGTTTACAATTTAGAAATTTGTTCCAAAGGAAACAAGTTTTCTGAGCAGAATTGAAGAAATTAATTATTGGATTCACAACATAATAGTTAAGAGGAGGTTTTTTTCGAGTAAACGCACCACTGCCTTTCACACTGTTGAAAAGTGTGTTTACTAAAGTGCCCTTTCTTTCTCATTCACCGATCACTCTTTTGACGATTTTCTGGATGTGGATAATCGCTATATATATGACGCAGTGAAGACTATATGTCCACCTACACTGGGATGAAGGAAACAAAAAACGATGTATCGTCTTGCAGAACGCTACAATTCTAATATAGATCTGCATGGTGTGCACATGAACTGAACATGAACATTGTAGGTGTGACAGATATACATCACACTCTGTTCTAAAGCTCGGAAATTGGGATCAGTTTACCTGTAATTCAACATCCTGCAGATGACTCTGGCAATGGTGACATGCCAACCGTTGTGACATACTGTCCTCCATCGGCCTCCGTAGTTTAGCTCCACCATTCCTTGGTAGGGGTTATTTCCATTTACCAGTCGAACTTCGACTGGATCTAAGATGATATATATAAGATAATAAATACATAATTATTCAAATACAAACTGAAATGACCTCATACATGTGCAAACCTGTTAATATGAGAACTTTATTATCCTTATACTGTACAGCTGAACATGATAAGATTGTACATGTTAAACATGAAATTAGCCCGAACAGTCTGATAATACAGATTATTTATCCTCACTTTCAAAGTGTGAAGATAATTTGTAGTTGAAAATGCTCAAACTTCCATAGTGAGTTGGTAAATGGAGAAGCTTACGGAAACGGGAAAATGTATAAATGGTTATGTTGTTTAATTCTGTCCATTATCTGAGTGGCAATGAAAAGTCAATCATTCACAACTAACAAAACTGTTTATTGTTTAGACCGGTGATAAAATGGACCACCGATAGTTCAGCATTGCTCATCGAATACAGTGTATATCATAGTGATTTGCACATATTGGAATAGCAAGGATATATTCGTCTGGATTACAATGTAAGTAAGGTAGGATTCTGGTAATGCATTCAAGTCATTTAACATTGTCTAGTATAGGAAAACGAATAGTTCCTTTTAACTTATGAAATTTGGACATGTGCCCAATTGTTTCTGGAGGACTGTGCTTTCTTAGCAAAATGAAGTCATATATTGATTGGCTAGCTCTTGACAATTAGGTTTAAAAAGTTTTGATATACATGTATGTGGCGCTCCATCGGGGAGTCACGGCTCTCTCATCTGGCCTGAGGCCACCTAATAAAATGAGACTTATGACGCAATGGGTGTACCACTTTCTCTTCAACATGTTTTCCCTCAAACCAAGATGTCTATTAACAAGTTTGTCTGTTTGAGGACACATCATTACCTAAGTGTAGAACTGGGGCTTGAAAGGAGTCACATTTGTCATAATAGTTTGTGTATTCGATCAGAACATATTGTTTGTAAAACACATTTAGATAATGAATAACGTAAACAATGTTTTTCCTAATTATTCGTTGGATTTTAGCCTTTGATTTGATGGCTTTCAGTTTTTGAGCTTCGCACCACCAGCTTTGCATACAGTAGTTATGCTAATTGCAACTCCCTTATTTACTGACAAAACGGTCCCAACATAGTTTCGACAGAAAGATTTGTTTTTTTGGTACTCTGTTCAAAATTGGTTTTTTCGAAGCCCCCGGATCTTGAGTGCTATGTCAAAGTCGGTAATATTTCATGCTGTGTCTTGCTATTTGGAATTTTACTTCAAACTTGTTCAGCAGAAATTTACTGTTGATTATCCAATATCTAGCTCAGCTCCTCTGCAAATGAATGATGATCTGACACAGTTTCGCTTTCATACAAACTGATGATGGCTTCCCTGACATGTCCCATCTCCTTCTCGAAGGCCATGACCTCACCATTCAGTACAGTCAGGGCTGAATATTGCTCGGCTTGACATCTCCGAGGTAAATCAAAGGCCAATCGCTCCTGATTCTTTGTACGCTCATACTTCGTTCTTCCCAGGAACATGCGATCATTAAGTTCAGTGTATTTTCTCTGTACCCGCATTACATAGGGCGGATCCAGTTGGCGATCCCCTCGGGCGAATGCTTCATACACAGCCTGTATAGGAGCGTTAGCAGTACCGTACTGTCTGCGTCTGTCGTGACTGTATGAGGTGTAATCCCTGCTCACCCCAGTTTCTGGAGACTCTCCGGGGCCAAGTATTTTCTATTGCCAAAAGATGCATTTTCTGGCACAGTCTGGGTACCCCCACTATGAAGAGGGCGGGGTAGCTTATTAGTTTTCCGAGCCAATAGGCTACCTTTGAGGCACAGTTTTCTTCTACATATTACATTAATGATAAGTCTTTCTTTGGTAGATATCTCTATCATTAGATGCGTCGATTGGGTTGCGGTTTGGAAGACAGACTTCCGGAATTTGGCAGACAGTTGATATCTCCTCTCTGGTCCTCTCCATGTCTGCTTCATTAATTATCACTAATTTCGTTTGCATTAAGCTGCATGCCGCGTAGACTACGTGGTGGACAGTTCACTGCTAGGATGCTTGTCATTCCTTTGCCACCTATACGTGCATGGACCAGTTCAACTTGAACTCTAAAATTTAACGTAACACTTGTTCTGTCCCATGGAGGTTGACGGCACTTCCTCGTATATGCTTCTTTATTTGAATTGTAATCGCACTTGCTGCATTTTATGCGTTTCTTCTTCCATACCAGCCCACGCTGTTGTTCGGTCATTTTGTCTCACATATCTCACCAGGACAGGTTATAATATAGCTGCGATGTTTCCTGAATGACATGTTGCAAAGGTCAGAGGTCATGTATGCATGCAAAATGCGATAGGAGTCAAATTCAGGGTCTGGTTATTGCTTAAATTTGGGCGCAGTATTATTGTCATTAAGGGGTCTGGTAGGTCATCTGTCACCTGACTAGTTGTTGTAGCCGTGGAACCTGACTATCAAGTCAAACTGGTACTGGGTTGATCTACAGTAACCAGCCGATGCCATCTCAGTCGATGCAATTTTGTCTCTTTTGTTTCAGTGGAATAATGGAGAATGACCTTTTTGAAGGCAGTAGATTATTTTTACTGTCGCCTTTCATGATGATCTGAGGTTTCTTTGCATGCTGTTATATAGCTAAATAATGACGCTTCTTAAATTTTGTCTTAACTGAGATTAAATAATCTGTCTCATCATCAGACAATCATTTGATCATCTCCAATGTGGCCTGACTCCAGGAAAGAATCACAGAGACTGCCCATTAACTGTTGTTGATATTTATAATAATGAATAATGCCAATCGTGTTTGCAGATCCAACAGTTTTCATTGTAGCCTTTAGACAGTTTATGCAGCCAAACTGATGTGTATTTTTAAGTATTTTCGGGGTAGAGGTAGGTGTGAACTCATTACAGCTGAGGTGTCTTTATCTGTGTTGCCTCTATTTCGGCTTGACTTGATAGCCCATCCAAGTTGGTCTGGTGAAGAAGCGATACCGGCATCAAGGTAACAAGCTGAGTAGCTAGCAGGTACTCCGCTAAGTAGCCTGTTTGAGAGCATACAGCATGTACGCTTCCAATATCTCCTTAAATATAACTTGAACGTGGATATGTGTATGTGGAAAGAGACGTTTATCTGGAATTGTTGAGATAATTTGAGGAGGTTTGGGAAGCAGCAACGAGTAGTGTAACACTGGAATGTAAGTATTTAGTTGTATATGGATTTGTGGATGTTGAGGTTTATAAATCGATGGGTGGAATAGATCAAGAGATCGCGTTCACAACACAGAAGGGTACAATATGGGTGAGTGAAATCCAAGATGGTCAATGGCAGCCATCTTGGATTACATACTACCTCAATGAAAATCAATACACATCTAACTGATGTGAAGCACCTTCTCAAGTTTGAAACCAACCGGACGAATTGTTCTCACGATACCGCATTCACAACATGCGGGACGGAGGGAATCCAAAATGGTCAATGGCAGCCATCTTGGATTAGGTACCTCAGTAAAAATCAATGCCAATGTCCATTTTACTGATGTGAAGAACCTTCAAGTTTGGAATCTAATGGTTGAGTTGTTTTTAAAATATCATGTTCACAAGATGCAGGATGGACGGAATCCAAGATGGTCAATGACAACCATCTTGAATTACATACTAAATTTTGCCTCATTGAAAATCAATACCAATGATCATCTAACTGATGTTAAGAACCTTCCCAAGTTTTGAAGTTGATTGGTTCATTTGTTCTCGAGATATCGCGTTCACAAGATGTGGAACGGATGGAATCCAGTATGGTCAATGGCAGCCATCTTGGATTATGTACCTCAGTGAAAATCAATACCAATGGCCATCTAACTGATGTGAAGAACCTTCCCAAGTTTGAAGTCGATTTGATCGCTTTCACAAGATCTGGGACGGATGGAATCCAATATGGTCAATGGCAGCCATCTTGGATTACGTACCTCAGTAAAAATGAGTACCAATGGCCATTTTATTGATGTGAAGAACCTTCAAGTTTGGAGTCTAATGGTTGAGTTGTTTTTAAAATATCATGTTCACAAGATGCAGGATGGACGTAATCCAAGATGGTCAATGCCAACCATCTTGAATTACATACTAAATTGTGCCTCATTGAAAATCAATACTAATGATCATCTAATTGATGTTAAGAACCTTCCCAAGTTTTGAAGTTGATTGGTTGATTTGTTCTCGAGATATCGCGTTCACAAGATGTGGAACGGATGGAATCCAGTATGGTCAATGGCAGCCATCTTGGATTACGTACCTCAGTGAAAATCAATACCAATGGCCATCTAACTAATGTGAAGAACCTTCCCAAGTTTGAAGTCGATTTGATCGCTTTCACAAGATCTGGGACGGATGGAATCCAATATGGTCAATGGCAGCCATCTTGGATAACGTACCTCAGTGAAAATCAATACCAATGGCCGCCTAACTGATGTGAAGCACATTATCAAGCTTGAAGTCGATTGGTCCAACTGTTCTCGTGATATCGCGTTCACAAATTGTGGGATGGACAGAATCCAATACGGTCAATGACAGTCATCTTGGATTATGTACCTCAGTGAAAATCAATACCAATAACCATCTAACTGATGTGAAAAATCTTCCCAAGTTTGAAGTTGAGTCGTTGATTTGTTCTCGAGATATCGCGTTCACAAGATGTGGGACGGAGTGAATCCAATATGGTCCATCTCAGCCATATTGGATGACGTACCTCAGTGAAAATCAATACCAATGGCGGTCGAACTGATGCGAAGCCCCATTCTCAAGTATGAAGTCAATTGGTCGAATTGTTCTAGAGATATCGCGTTCACAAAATTTGTGACGGATAGAATCCAATATGGTCAATGGCAGCCATCTTGGATTACGTACCTCAGTAAAAATCAATACCAATGGCCGTCTGACTGATGTAAAGAACCTTCCCAAGTGTGAAGTCGATTGGTGGAATTGTTCTTGAGATATCGCGTTCACAAGATGTGGGACGGACAGAATCCAATATGGTCGATGGCGGCCATCTTGTATTACGTACCTCAATGAAAACCAATACGAATGGCCGTCTAACTGATGTAAAGCACTTTCTCTAGTTTGAAGTTGATTGGTCGAATTGTTCTCAAGATGTGGGACGGATGGACGGACGGACGGCTAACATTTTCAAGTCCTCCCACCGCTTCGTGGCGGAAGGCAATAAAATGAAACTACAGGACATGTTTGAACAAAATGTTTATTGAAAAAAAGTTTTTATAAGAGAAGCTCTGAATGACAATGCAGATATCTCTATATCCGTTATCCAAAACTGGAAACAAAGATATGGTCGTGCCTAAATCTTCATTCCATGTAAGAGAATGATTTCAATGATTGGTAATGAGAGGTCAAGTTATTTGACAATTCACAAATACTCAACTTCGCTACCACTTTGGTTTTACCCTCGGCAAAATTCTGCCTGAAGGGTATTGTTGACATAGGCGTCTGTCGGTCCCTCCGTCTGTGGACATGATATCTCGAGAAGGATTATAGCCAGGCATTGGAAATTCATACCATGTAGATTAGAAGACATTTGAAAACGACCGACCCCTTTTATCAAGGTCAAATTCTAGTATTTGCTCTGGATTTTGAAGGATTAAAGCTAGGGTCTCCAAATTCATATCACATATGCAACATGTGATTGACTAGAACCTATCTCAGTTGACTGAAGCTGACCTACTTTGTCAATGACATATAGTGTTTATTATGATACAACATAAATAAATATAGCTAAGCTTTCCAAATCAATAGTATGTATAGAGCTGGTGATGGTCCAGACAGATTCAGGTCAGATTCAATTCAGTACGATATTGCATGAAAGATTATATCCACATTGTCCCAATTCATACCGCTGTAGTAGCATTAGGTGCGCCCCGCCTAGCAACACCTAGCACGATATAGGCCTAAAATATCCCCCATTAAAATCTTCCCTCCATTCCAACCCGAATTCTTAAAGTATGTCTCGTTCGTTCTAAAGCTCAACCCAGTCTGACGATATCAGGGCGTGCACGAAGATTGCTGAAGTTCTAGGTTCTGGCCCAACCGGTTTGGAGCAATCTCCTGGCATGTACGATTTATTTCGAGGTAACAAGGCTAGCAGTTTGGATCATAAAGCTATCCCTGCAACACCCCTCCCCGTTTTCTTTTTGGCGAAGGTCTTACTTCGCCTAGATAGAACCCTTCCCATCGCAGGCAACCGCTGTTCTAGCGCTGCCAATAATTACTAAAACGCGAGACAAAGACGTGAATTCTCCAGGTTATATCACATGTGTCAAAATCCGTAACATGCAGTGTACAAAAGTACACTGCTCTCTAAAAATACCCAACTTCAATAAAATGGTAAACCATCCCACTAGTGCAGTCTTATTACCTCGTTCAAATGGTCAGTCTCATGGGACTGATCACTTTATTTCTCAAAAATATAATCGGCGGGCCAGCCTACCAGATTTACGGCCCAAATAAATACAATCGGCCGCATGGGACTGCTCACTTTAATTCTTAAAAATATACTCTGCAGGCCAGCCTACCAGCTACATGGCCGCAATAAATACGAGAACATTATCCAAACCAGGACTGGTATCTAGACTATAAATTGGCAGGCCAGCCTACCAGCTACATGGCCGCAATAAGCACCAGTCCGTCATAAAATCCACTACTGTAACAAGCCTCTAAACTACTGGCTGTCCAGACTATATATTGAACTCCCCATTCTCCCTCCCCTAATAATTTCAAGGCTCGCCTTCGTCAGCAGCCAACAATTTCGAGTGGAAGGGCCCTTCCAGGGCGTACGCACAAAGAGTCAGAGACGTGTGCGCGCACTACACGCCACTGATCCCAATGTACATACGCTCTCGCAAACGGCTACCCACCAGAGTGAATGTTTGCAGAGGAAACACATAACCATAATTGCTACACCTCCACAGATATCAAGCTCACACTCACAAACTCGTTGAGCTCATAACTAAAACAGGGTTGAGACTATAATCGAATAATGACGTATATATTCAGCTATCCTGCCCCAATAAATTATAACGGGTACTACAAGATATCGGATAGACAACTCTCATCAGGGCTTCATGACGAAGGCATGGGATGAAGAGGGACTAGTCTACCTCAACCCCAGGTCTCCGGCATGGCTACCCGCACTACACATATTCTCATACTGTATCTTCTCCATGTCACTCCATATATTAACTTCACCACATAAACTTCCATGAACGTGCCACATAGCATAACACACACAGAAAAACCCACAAAGAACACAGTTATACAATCTCAACAGAAGTCCCATAAAAACGCGAGTAACGTGTATATCTACCATACAGAATATTCACACACAGAAATTATCTAATCACACAGCAACCATCGAACCCAGGCGTCCAGCACCCGGTTCCCTCACAAAGATTACTTAAACACACCTAGTTCACCATAACGCACCGAATGCTCCCATAACACACTACACGTATAACGCCGCAGCAAACATCACAATTTCCGAACATCCAACTTTCGAATACACACGAGGGTTCTCCAACACACACCATAATTCAAGAACAATAGTTCCAAAAATACAAATTACATTACACAACACATTACGAACGATTTGGGTCTAGAATTTTATGTATTTTTTTTCTTGAATTCCACAATGCCTCAAAAAACATCCTGTACAACAAAACCAAATCAATCCCCAAATAGGATAATTTCACATAGAAAATCAAAAATAAATACAATATATCCATCACTGCATACACATGATGGTACACAACCATATATCTCCACCAAGCTGACGCTATACTACATCGCTTCAGACGCATACACAAAATGCGTCACCAATGGCCCATCAACTAACTTCACCATTTATCAGTTACTGGCAGAGCGAAATGGAGCCCACATTGGACAAGTCACCATTCCATAAAAATTCAAACTGCAAAAACCTTAGTGTCTCCAATAACCAAGGTTTTATCCCTAAAATCTACAACACATCCATAGGCTGACAGGAAATCGAAGCCTAGCAACAGGTCGTCAACCAAGGGTGCCACCACTATATTTCCAGTACAGTGAAAATCGGAGATGGATAATGGGACATGCCGAACTAGCATTCCCATACTGGTCATTCCTCGAAATGCACCAGTCAACCGAATAGGCGAAGACGACAACCCCTGAAGACCCAACCTAGCAAATAGATGTTCACTCATGACGGTGACTTGGGCGGCCGTGTCTACCACAGCAGTCACCGGCACAGACCCAACCTTAACTGGAATGGACATCGCCCACCCCTGGGAACGAGACAGAGTAACATCTCTGACTGCTGCAGTAAGTTCAGTAACACCTGCCTCGTCTCCCGTGGACGACCCCACCCCATTTGCAGTTGCTAATTCAGCCCACCCATCTAAATCATGTCTAGTAGGACAAAAACGGCTTATGTGGCCGGGTTTACGGCACGAGTAACAGAGTCGCGGTGGACGAAAGGGTCGCGATGACCGACGGCGAGGGGACCTCTTATTTATCCCTTCCCCTTCTGCCTTACAAGCATCAGGAAAAGCCTCCCCCACTGAATCAACATTAACAGTTCTACATGTAACCGTCTGAAAACTCAAGTCTCTCAGATTATATCGTGAGGAGTTCACATAACTCAAGGCTTCCGAGATTGTGGTGGGGCTCTTTTCCATAGCAAATCTCACAGCCTGTATTTCCCTGCATCCCCTGAGAAAATGTTCCACCGCTACTGACTCAATAACCTTTTCCGGTGCATTCGGATACCCGTCCCTTGCCAACCTAGCGCATCTAAAAGCAAACTCCTCTAAAGTATCCTCGGGACCCTGCACTTCCGCCTGCAACCGCTGCCTAACTACACGCGGAGGTTCCCTACTATCATAATGGCATTCCATTGCTTTGAGGAGCATATCAAATGAGGTTTTGACTGCCTCTGATTGATAGCTGTAAAACACCATGGCATCGCCATGAATACAGTCCGTTAATTTCTTAAGACACTGGTCTTTGTCCCACTTTCTACTTTCAGCTTCCAACTTAAATTTAACCCTAAATGGAACCCAGTCCCCTCTGGTCCCTGAAAACACTAAAGTCTTGGGAAGCCGGGGACTTTGACTACGGTAGCGTTCTCGGGATACATGTCGTTCGGTTGATCTCGATCTGGACGAGCATTCGCTAAATTTACTAGGAGAGGCCTCAACCTCCCCCTCGGTATCAGTAGCGGACACATCGGCCAGATTCCCATTATCTATATCCTCTTGAAGATATTGTTTCCCTACCATAGCATTGTCTGAAAACAATTCATTCCTATTTATTGGGCAGTGGAAGTTCGGAGCTGAAGTGTGGACACTGGGCGGTAACTGATGAAATACATTATTTACATCCCTAGCCAGACCAGTGTCCAGTCCTGCTGTTCCATTTAGATCTAATGGACATGGGGGGTCGGGAAGGGCAGCTGGTACATTCACTTGAACATGTGGTTCATTTTGTCGAACAGGGGCTGCATTCGGTTGATTTGCAGTCTCTCCCCCACCCTCAATCAATTGTTCAGGTCTATTATTCAGAACAACAGGATTTGGGTCCGCCTGACCAGCGTCCCCCGTTGTCTGATCAGACGTCGCATGTGATGAAATCTCTGACCCTTCCCTGGTTGGAGCGCTAAGCAATGTAACAACAGTCCTCATATCTAAACCTACTTGTTCCATCTTATCAACTTGCTTCACCTTACCATCAACTTGACCTACTTTAGTGTTTACTAGGTCAACTTTAGTTTTTACTTGTTGACCTAGTTGTTGACATTGTACCACTATTTTCTCATCCAACTGGTCTAACTGAAGCTCGTATGCCTTGACATCGTCATGCAACTGGCCCATTTCTACATCCAATGCATTTACTTGAGCCGTTATTTCAACTTTCCATGATCCAATGATTTCTTCAAGACGACGGTCAACCAAAGCATTAATGTATTCCGGACTTCCCGACAAGTCTAAACCTATAATCTGCCCCTCTAGCACTAGATCGGCTATATGCCCGGCACTAAACTGAGTCGCCTGCATAAAATGCTTAAAATTAACCAACCTGCCCTCTTCCTGCAAGGCTACCACACGTGCACTTCGACTACTTCCCACCCCTTTCAATTTTTGCAGTGCTTCCTCTGTAGCCACTGACACATCAATGGGCCCTAAATCTGCCATGTTAACAAAAGTGGAACGATATACGGTATATGCAAACAAGTCCAAAAAAATAAGGAATACCCAATCAAAATCTAGTCAAATAAATTCAAATATATCAGACTTTCAGTGAGTTTCCTTCTAGAAACTCACTAAAGCAACTGAAAGACAGCCCACATTGGTATGTCCACTACAAAACAACAAATCTTACATCAAAATAAATAGCAGCGTCAACTCCTCACACTCAGTTTCCACTCCAGAAACTCATTAAAACAGAAGACCGTGTACCTCGTTATGTCCCCTAGGGAACACCAAATTGGACACGAAAAATGAAAAGCAGTGTCAACTACTCAAATTTAGTGAATGAAAACAAATATTTAAACATATGCAAGCTCAAAATAATGAAACACTTAATTGAACCTAATACACGCGCGTTACCGCAGTCAACGTGTTCTAGTTTGAATAATCAGCCATATCTATTAGCGAAAAAGAAAGAGAACAAGACCCATCTCCAGAACAAGTGCAACACGCGTTACCACACAGTCAACACGTTGTTACAACTTCTCTGTTAATCTTGCACTATTTCAATTTACGGCTAATCATGAATAAGGCGTGTGTTCAACATAAATAAATCTTATATTAACACAGTTTCCCGTGCCTGTAGGAATACAACACAGAATACAAACTAGATTTTAACTCGACCACATCGAGGCGCTAATAACAATCCCAATCCAAAGACCCATCAATATAGCAGAAATCTCACACAAAAGGCAATCTCAGAAACAATACAATTCAATCGCACAGAAACACATAGACAACACCACACAGTAACACTCGGAGTGACAATGGACAAAAACTTCCATAAAAATATGATTCTCCCCGATATACAGGCTCTATATGATAACCCAGTAAAAATATTTGAAAATTGTATAACCCTGCCAGGCTCAAATTATTCAATATCACCGAGTCAATTTATCCGGTTGTTACCAATCTATTGACCACGAACGGCCAAAATGCCACTACTAATAACACTTCGCGTTTATCACAGAACAATAATGCTGTATATACGACGACACCAAATGCAATAAATGAATAGAGTAAAATACACTATTCCCAAAATATGTTGACTAGTTCAACTGGCTAAATACCAGGAATATATCTAATAACACGGACCGAATTGAGCATATCGAGTCTCTCAAAGAGGCGAAACGATTAATTGCCACATCACACAGATCTATATATGCTGTTGACAGTGCTAAATTATACCGCATTGGCCGTACTATAATAACACAGCGCGCCTATCACAGGTTAATAATACGGATACTGTATATACAGCGACACGAAGTTTATTGAA
This sequence comes from Hanleya hanleyi, assembly GCA_036873755.1. Taxonomy (NCBI): domain Eukaryota; kingdom Metazoa; phylum Mollusca; class Polyplacophora; order Lepidopleurida; family Hanleyidae; genus Hanleya; species Hanleya hanleyi. The sequence continues at coordinate 12,706 of JAVTVY010032458.1, forward strand.
TGCATACGAACGATACACTGTTTATGAGAAATGTTGGCTAGCTCAGCCGGCTATATACCAGAAAAATATTTGATTGCGTGGACTGAACTGAACACACGACTAGTTTCATAACGAAAGACGGGGAAAACGGCTACCCGACCCCTACATGTATATCACACAGACCGATGTGATCATACAGTCAAACTTCACCATCGCGTAGCTAGCCTATCGACCGAGGCAAAAAAACCTGTCTAACACAATCAACAGCCTGCCAGCCGTGAAAGCATTTGTACAGAATCATCGCGACCAGAATAGCCCAATATCAGGATGACCGACTCCCGGTAAACAATTCTACATACACTCAACCTGTGCAAAGCCGGCCAAGAAAACAGGGAAGGTGGGGAACGCGAAGTGAGAGGACAAATGGCCGACTTCCACACCACGTTTGTTTACCGAGATTTTCGCAGTCTGGTTCACAGGCGTAAATTCTCAACCGTTTCAAATTAATTTTATCTCTGATCACCAGATGTAGTAGCGATGTGTGCCTAGGCTAGCAACACCTACTGCGATATAGGCCTAAAATATCCCCCATTAAAATCTTCCCTCCATTCCAACCCGAATTCTTAAAGTATGTCTCGTTCGTTCTAAAGCTCAACCCAGTCTGACGATATCAGGGCGTGCACGAAGATTGCTGAAGTTCTAGGTTCTGGCCCAACCGGTTTGGAGCAATCTCCTGGCATGTACGATTTATTTCGAGGTAACAAGGCTAGCAGTTTGGATCATAAAGCTATCCCTGCAACACCGCATATGCAAACGATGGTGCACCTGAAGTTTACTGAATGTCACTAACCTTGACCTATTTTCTAAAGTTCAAATTCTAGATATGTTTAGTCTAATATCTCCAAATGCATGTTTCATATGTAATTACGTGAGAATAGACCAGGAAACTGATGAAGATATTAACTGACTATGTTTCCTAGATAAATTACTTGATTTGATTATGCGCTATATAGAAGAGTATATTTAGAGCTAAATGTAGATATTTGGACATGCTCTCCCAGAACCTCGGTGCAAAGATTTTCTCATCAATTAAGGCCTTGGCAAAAAGCTGACCTGGCCCAACTTCATATCTATTTCTTATATGAGAGAACTGCAGTCAAACCCACTAGATCACAATTTCGTTAACCTCTTTGTCAGAATACGTATTATGCAGTGCACGATTGCTGAGTGTAGAGGGTATTGGAGTCCATTCAGCTAATTTGTTGCAGATAAAAACGAAGTATTACATCACTTGTGTGTATCGGTGTATGTTCGTACACCGAATTCAGAAACAGTGCATGGAAATCGGTGAGTAAGTGTAAAATAATACTTTAATATATCAGGTAAGTCATCCAAGTGGTTTTAGAAAACGGTTAATACTCACTCTCACTGGTAATTCAGTATTTCATTCAGCTCGGCAGCATACACAAATGATCGCTTCCAGTCGGTATGTTGTGTGTCAAATTGGTATTGATTGACACTATGTTTTGATACCTTATTTGAGATAACTAACGTAATTTATTTGGGATCACTGACTTATTGTGATAAGTCAGGAAAGCCACGATTTACTCGTCTGAATTAAATGAGGTGGAATTCTGATGAGGAATCCAAATCATTTCACATGGTGTAGTTCAGGAAACACCTATCAGTTTCTTTTAACCTATGTGGATGGAATACGACCCCAAGCGACATCTTGTGGATATGTATTCACAAAACAAACTTTGAACGAATCCGTTCAGAGTCGTTTTAAATTTCCTGTCTGGGAAACTAAATTTCAGTTGTCCTCCAAGTGGCGCCAATTATTATGGGCATATTCAGATGAAACATCAAACAAGATATTCTGGCAAGATGCGCACCGATGCACATATTCAATTTATTCAGAATCGGTTATGTCAATCTAATCTCATTGCGCAGAAACTAAACTTCTATTTTATTTCCAGGTGGCGCCACCCAAGTGTCTGTGGACGGAATGCAACCCCATGTGACATCTTAAGTTGAGACAGTTACATACCAAATTGTGTATGTAGATATCACGACGCAATCTAAGTTTATTGTCTGGAAACAAAATTTGAAAAGTTTGCACTAGCTTTGAATTTGGACGGAAAACGGTCCTAAGCGACATCGTGTGGCATGAAATTCACATATCAAATTCTAGTTGTATTGTCCAGACCCGAAAAGCGTACCTGAGATACAACACATATCACGAATCGTTAGATTCTTGGTATTTGCTTCAAGATAGGTTAACCGGAAGACTACATGTGTAAAAGCGTTCGGTGTCCGGTTA
>JAVTVY010032459.1:0-13973 GCA_036873755.1 Hanleya hanleyi
GCGAGAGATATGAACCTCTGAGTAATTTAAAAGATACAACTCGGTTCAAACGCGAAACAAGGAGTGTCCCAGCTGTGGCCAATTAAACCGTATGTCACCTGAACAAATATTTATCACATAATACTTCTACACATTCACGCCATAATGTGATTAACACTGGAATTGCGGTTGATCATTGTTGGCATATTGATACTATCTGAACAATATCATATGATTGCACCTTTTACCTGCAGATAATTCCACAAGCGTAGTCGGGCTAGGTCCGATAAAAATGTCTTGTTTCCCATCACCGCCCGCGCCGATTTTTATTTATTTTATTTTTTATTTCTTCTCGCCTGCCTTGTTGGTGTTCTTCAGGTATAAAAATGACCCTGAAGTAGCTCTGATTTGCATCAGGGATTGTTGAGTCTCGCTCCAAATACTTGTATACCCAGTCTAGCGGGTTTCGACGTATGCAGCCAGATCTCAGTTGTTTTCAGTACTGATTTTATGCAGTATTTTCGCAAATATTTTTTAGTAGAATCATCAAACTTTATATTTTCAGAAAGCCAACATTTCAATAAATCCGAGTAATTGTTGGTATTTACGGTGGCTCATAAGTGACATTGTGTTTTTTATAATTAATTTTCATTTTTTTGCATTATCACCTAGGTGGAAATTATTTTCACCTGGGTGGATATTATTATCACCTGGGTGGAAATGATTTTCACCTGAGTGGAAATTATTATCACCTGGGTGATATTATTATCACCTGGGTGGAAATTATTATCACGTGGGTGGAAATTTTTTAGGGGGAGGCGGGGGGAGGGCATTTCGCGCCCCCCCCAGGCCACGACAGGTCCTGTGACGTTAGTCACACTGCTCATGTCAAATATTACAATACATGAAATAACAATTAACATAAAAGTATAATATTTATCTGCCGAATCACGATTTATGTGACTACTCTAATACTAATTTGTTTATTACTCATTATTTGACATTTTTGAAGAACTTAATCTCAATGAAATGGGCGTACGTTCGAACTCGAGAGCCTCCGCCTAAAGAATCAGTGATTGCAGCATAACTGAATTATGACAGATGTTAAGGTGCATGTTTGTTCAGTTCAAGGACGGAGTATCATAATGGGTTCTTGGAATATGGATGAAAAGGTCGGCAAATAGTACCTGAAATAATTTACGTTCCCCTGTTTTTAGAACATGGTTAAAATGCCATATTGGAATATATGAAGAAAATCAACTAAGTTCAACTCCTAGTAATTTTGGCAAATTCAATATTTCACCAGAACATGGTCTGTATACTGACATAGATGCAGAAAATCGGCAAAGTCCAAAATGTCATAAATATTACAAAACTTAATATTTCATCTCATAAATATGACCAGCACATCTGCAAACCATGTTGAACATCTCTACGAGGTTTCAAAAGCATCTGTGGGCACCGTGGGACTAGTTGATTACAGCAGAACGTGATCAATATATAGGATTATGCAAAAATGGGCAAAGTTTAAAACGTCATAAATATGACAAAAAATAATATTTCATCTCACAAATAGCAGGTGCACATCTTCAAAGCATGTTTAACAAGCTAGGAGAGTTTCTCTAGGACAAGCTGATTATACTTTAATACTACTGGTACATTGTAATTAGTGGCGAAAATGACCAAAATATCAGAAATTTGACAAAATATAATACTTTATATTTCATCTCACAAATAGCAGGTGCACATATTTAAAGCATGTTTAACAAGCTGGTAGAGTTTCTCTAGGACAAGCTGATTATACATTAGTACTACTGGTACATTGTAATTAGTGGCGAAAATGACCAACATATCAGAAATTTGACAAAATATAATACTTCATATTTCATCTCACAAATAGCAGGTGCACATCTTCGAAGAATGTTTAATAAGCCTGCAAAGTTTTAGGAACATCAACTCAAAACTCTAGGACTAGTTGATTATATTCGAGTTCCACTAGAACACTGTAATTGATGGCGATAATAGCAAAGTAAAAAAAAAACATCATAAATTTGATAAAATTTTATATTTCATCTCACAGATAGCAGGTGCACGTCTACGAAGAATGTTTAATAAGCCTGCGAAGTTTCAGGAACATCCACTCAAACTTTAGGTGTGACGAACAGACAGACAGACGGATGGACGGACAGACAGAGCAAACACTTAATGCCTCCCGGCTACTTCGTAGAAGAGGCATAACAAAATCTTTCTCTAAAGTAATCGATGTCTTGAAACCTGGACCCAGAAAAAATTACTGAATAGGTGTCCCAACTGAACAATCAAACTTATAAATAACGTCCATCCAGGTGATAATAATAATATCCATCCAGGTGATAATAAAATCGACTTCGACTTTCGCTACGACTTCGACTTTCACTTCGTGAAATCGCCGAATCGACTTCGACTTTCACTACGACTTCGACTTTTAGAAAGTCGATGTGACGAAGCGACGAATGGCCGCATCCGGCTTCCATAGGTCACACCACGGCAGTGATGTAAATCGACAAGCGACCAGTTGATAGGTTTTCCCGGTCATGTGCCGACAAGTTTTTTAAAAGATGGCCGACCCCTTGTGTTGAACGCAATTGACTGTGCGCGATATTAATGTTTTTCACGGCAAAAACCTTGTTATGCCTGACATCTGGTAGAGGAACGTCATAATTAGGTTGTCCTTCCCTTAATGTCTACTCCCATCCCATATTTGGCCCATTCGACAGCATTTCTTACACATTTTTCCCTCGTCCCTCATCATATACCCCGAGATACATGAATGGTATATTATAAGCTCACAATAATATTTGACAACAATGGTAACAGGATCTCTGTAGCTGTAAGACAGTACCCCTCTGATGACCACAACGACCATATACAGCTCTCACAGCTGAATACAAAGGAAGATATATTTTTAGTCATTTTAGAAAACAATCGTATGACAGTATTTTCATTATTTTGGGATTACACGATCTTAGTATAGTTATATGGTTATATGGCATGTATGGTTTGGAGTGTGTGACCGAGCCTTTATTTCACGATTTGTCATATCTTAGTCTAAACAGATATTACCAGTAGTGGAAGTTTAAGCACATTCTGTCTTTTAAAAATTAACCTGATATACTTCATTAATCCATTGTTCCCACAGATCAATTTCACATAAACTAGGATGACAGTAACTCCGAAAATGGAAGTCATTGTGATATGATATTCTATATTTCGGCAGTGCTTATGCCATTATCAGGAATACATATAAACAATTGGACAGACAGACAGAATTTAGATTATTGGCGCCCCATTCGATAGAATGATTTGCGCCATGTCATTAAAATTAAAAGTAATCTGTATGAATAAAAAAAAAATCTCAATGAATTGAACATGCAGAGGGAATATATAGATTTAAAGTGTTATGGCTCAGAGAAAGGCAGGCGATGTTAAATGTTTATTTTCATGAAGGGGAAAAGTAAAATATATAAAAAGCAATCAATATGTAGGCCATGCAAATTTGTATAAATGGAAAAAACAGCAAAAAATATCACATAATGAACACATGCAAAAGCAGGTTGAAAGCAGCATACAAGTAAACAAGAATAAATATAAGTATAGGCCATGCAATAAATAGTAGTGCTGCACAGACATCACAGCAAAATCACAGATGAACCAAATATAAAAGGAAAAAATAAAAATTTACAATACATAGTCAGTATAAATTAAAAACGCTTACATCGGATGATAAAATCCGCAACTGCCTGGAAAACCTTACCGTGATTTCTAGAAGGCTTAAAAACATTCTCCATGGTTGGATTAAACAAACGTGCATGAATTAGATCAGTATAAAACAAATGACGTTGATTAACATGTCTGTGACAATGAAATAAAAAATCATCTACTGAATCGTCCACCAAACAGTCGTCGCATAAACCAGTTTCGTGTAAATTGAAACGAGCAAGGTAAGAATTAAGAGGAATATGCCCAGATTGAGTTCTATAGAATAGTTTCTCCCCAAATTTGAGTAGAAAAAGCGGTAAATATACAAGCGAGCATTGGAATTCAGCAAACAATGATCAACCACTGGTCGGAGTTACACTCAATATATCAGTGAGTACTGGTTAAACCGCATAAGCTATAGACAATGAATACTGGTTGGATAACGGTTACAAATTTGTTTCTTTCGATGTGTCATTGTTCACAAATGTAGAAAACCATAAATATTATCCTAGATCGTGTCTATAAAGACAAGAATATCACAACGAAACTGAAAAAACCGGATACCTAAAAAGCTGATAACTGATTGTTGTACAAAATCACCTATTTCATGTGAGTCAAAATTATATCAACAAACTGACGATGTAATAATGGGTTCCCCTCTTGGGCCAGTTATGGCCGATATTATTATGTCTGAACTTGAAAAGACTGTCGTGACTCATTTACTAGAAACTGGTATTATTAAATCTTACATGCGGTTCGTGGATGACACACTTGTACTAATCAAACCTAAAGATATTGATTATGTCAACAAACAGCTAAATTCTTTCCATAAACAACTGAAATTCACACACGAAATATTTGTAGATAATAACTGTGGTCATTTTCTAGACTTGAAAATATAATCTGATGGTGTAACGGTGTTTCGGAAGTCAACACACACTGGATTGTTTGTGCACTTTAGTAGTTTTGAACCTTGCATGGTTCCGTAAAACGGCATGGATACGAGCACTCGTACAACGTGCACGTAAATTATGTACCACAAGCAAGCTGTTCTCCAAAGAACTTGAAATTATCAAAAATTTCATTATATGGAATGGTTTCCCTAGGCGGATATGTGAAAAACTTTTCAATAAATATAAAAACCCGACTGAGAAGAAAAGTAAAAATGTAACAATATCTGAGATGGCCGCTTTGATGACGTCCCAGTGACGGCATATTCAAAACAGGCATTCGTTGGCCACTTTTTTGGTGAGGTGTTTCGAATTATTTATTTATGTTCGGCAGAAGAGGCCATATCCCCTCCCCCCTGACGTGTTAGTTCAACACTCTAATTTAAAGCGTGTAGTTATCTCAGGTATATACCTGTCTATTGGACAACGACACACTTCTTCCTACAGTGTATGCCGACTGTCATTTATGTTGTAAACATTATTTGGAATTTGGCCATTCGTGCAATAATATTTCGGAACAGTTTTAGTTTAATTTAAATTTAAAAAAAAACCCGGTTGTTTCACAATTATAAGCTATATAATGTTAATCCAAGATAAGTGTCCCCCCCACATATCTGGATCGACATCCATACTATAAGCTGATGGGGTGATCTCTTTTTTATGCAAATAATAGTTACATTTTATGTACAAATTTTCAAGGAAATTTAATATTGTAAAGATATGTATCAATCTCCACCATATATTTCAAACTGTAACGTATATATCAAGACAGCATTATGGTATATACTTTAATAATTCCATGGCTGACACAGAAGTCTCAAGTGTTCAAATTATTGTGTACACAAATGTTGGCTGTATTCAAACCACATCGCTGTCTTTATTCGGAAGCATTTTGCACTATTTATTTAACTATTCCAGGCACGAACTTTTTGAGGCATATCTGGCCGGGCCTGGGCGGGGAGGGTGACTTTTCGGACCCCGCTAGATATGTTAATTACACCTTCAGGGAGGGGACGGAAACTCACCGTACTTTATCCTTGGGTCAAGCTCTAGCGCAAAATGTAAAAATCTCCAAATTGTTTGTTTTGACCGTTTCACAATTACGCCATTTCCCAGAAGGCATGTTTGTCGATTTTTTCCTCACCCAAGCTACATGCTAAATTATTAAATAACAACGTGGTGTGAGATAAATTTTTTTTTACCCAATCACGGAATGTCCGCTCTCAATGGTGTGTCGTTCCGGAGATGGGACAGAAAATTCGATGAGGGGGCATAATTCCCTCAGGCCTGGCAGCGTCAGATAGGTCTCACAGTATTAGTTTATTGGGTTCTATCTAAATGAAATAGAATATAGTTTTAAGGATATCGGTTTACGTCGTCATCCTCAAGCTAAAGTAGTGTATTTATTTGCTTTGGAGTCATAATCTTTATATACTTTTAAGACCCATGTCCTCATTTCCTTGAACAAATATACTATGCACTTTGCTTTCGACGCCATTGTGGGAGCCTTCCAGCACGACGGTCGAAATGTCGCGCATTAAATTGCTTTAACACAAATAAAGTCAGTACTGTATCTTATTACGCTTGTCGGTTTATAATAAGTCGAACGCGACGATAACTCATAAACTGAACACAGTAATATTATTTCCACGAGAGCCTATTCGTGTTGCGTTCTTTTATCTTATTAAACGTATTCTTGGCGTCTGGTCCGTATGTCATAATTCGTCCGTCATCCATTAAAGAAAATCCTCGCCCATAATTCAAAGACCTTTTCCATATTCCATATAACAGTATTAGCACCAAATTAAAAGACAAGCATACTATACATAGACACAGGCTAGTTTCCCTAGATAAGCGGTCAACAGTTTTCAATGCCGACAGGACATCATGATGTTCCAAAAATACCAAATCCGTATTGCTGATCAGTATTCTTAATCCATATGATATTCATTGCAAAGCCACCATCTGGAGAATGATGTATCTCAGTCACGCTTTGATTGAAGTGTTTATATGGGCATCATGAGGATCTTGGAGTACACGGGTTGATACGGCACCTAGCCCAGGGCTAAGCGGAAGTAGACACAAGTTACGAAACGCAACGCCATAGATTTTGCACGCCACACTCCTACGATATGTATTGCAAAATTTGAGAAACTTCGAGTGGAGGCGCTTGGTGGTATAACCATGTTCTTTAAGTTTCTGCATTAATGTTTTATGAGTTTGAATAAAGTCGTCAGTAGTAGGGTTAGGGCATTAAAGGTAAACTTTCACCCGGATGTAAAAATATATGAGGAGGATTGAGGAGGAACTAGTGGCGCCATCTGTACACATTGGTGGCAAAAACCCGCACTAGGGGGAGACAACTCGATCTGCATATTGGCGGCCTGTGGTGGTGGTGGTGGTGGTGGTCAAAATGGCGTCTGTGTGGTGGTGGTGGTGGTGATGGTCAAAATGGCGGCCTGTGGTGGTGGTGGTGGTGGTGGTCAAAATGGCGGCCTGTGGTGGTGGTGGTGGTGGTGGTCAAAATGGCGGCCTGTGGTGGTGGTGGTGGTCAAAATGGCGGCCTGTGGTGGTGGTGGTGGTCAAAATGGCGGCCTGTGGTGGTGGTGGTGGTCAAAATGGCGGCCTGTGTGGTGGTCAAAATGGCGGCGCAAGGGAGCAAACGAGGCGGTGGGGAGGTCACGGGGAGAAAAAACCCTCACATTACCCTAAAAAACCTCTAAGCCATATAATAATAATAAACACAATCTATAGGTGTTGTACCATGTTAATAGGATCAGTCTAGCATCTGTACCACCCTAGGGTCGAGCGTTTATTGTCCCGTGTATCTCCGCAGAAAATCAACAAACAAAATGGCGGCTCCAGGACGGTGTGGGGACGCCCTTTCCACATCACAGCGTCGATCCTAACCATAGCGCCATCTGCACACACTGACGCAAGGGAGACAACTCGTGTGGCCCAAGGGTATGGAAATAGCCGTTTTGGAGCTAGGGAGTTACTACTGGTCCAGTGGGGTCGAGTGAGGTATCAATGTGAAGCCTATGTGAGGGGGCATCTGATGGGCTGGGTGTGGGGTTGAACTAGCGTCATTCTGCGCATGCGCGGTGGCCCAAGGCTATGGAAATAGCCGTGTTGGAGCTAGGCGAGCTACTACTGGTCCAGTGGGATCATATGAGGTATCAATGTGAAGCCTATGTGAGGGGGCATCTGATGGGCTGGGTGTGGGGTTGAACTAACGTCATTCTGCGCATGCGCGGTGGCCCAAGGGTATGGAAATAGCCGTGTTGGAGCTAGGGGAGTTACTCATGGTCCAATGGGGTCGAGTGAGGTATCAACGTGAAGCTTAGGTGAAGGGGCATCTGACTGCACTAGCGGCTTGGGCGTTGTCACCATTCTGCGCATGCGCGGTGGCCCAAGGGTATGGAAATAGACATTTTGGAGCTAGGGGAGTTACTCATGGTCCAATGGGGTCATATGAGGTATCAAAAGTGAAGCCTTCGTGAAGGGGCATCTGACTGGACTAGCGGCTTGGGCGTTGTCACCATTCTGCGCATGCGCGGTGGCCCAAGGGTATGGAAATAGCCGTTTTGGAGCTAGCGAAGCCAATAATGGTCCAATGGGATCGAGTGAGGTATCAAAGTGAAGCTTATGTGAAGGGGCATCTGACTCGACTAGTGGGTTGACATAGCGTCATTCTGCGCATGCGCGGTGGCCCAAGGGTATGGAAATAGCCATTTTGGAGCTAGGGGAGTTACTCATGGTGCAATGGGGTCATATGAGGTATCAAAGTGAAGCTTAGGTGAAGGGGCATCTGACTGGACTAGCGGCTTGGGCGTTGTCACCATTCTGCGCATGCGCGGTGGCCCAAGGGTATGGACATAGCCGTTTTGGGCTCGAGCGGGGTTTCTCATGGGCCGATGGGATCGAGTGAGGTATCCATGTGAAGCCTAGGTGAGGGGGCTAGACTAGGGTGTCGTATCCATTCTGCTGCGCAGGTCACGTGGGGGTTGTGACGTCACTTCCGGTTGGGGTGAATGGGGCGTGACCTTGGGTACATGTCTAGACTTGTTTGTGTGTGTTGATGTACTGGGGGGTTTCCCGCACAATGGCGTTCACCTTCGGACGTGGTTTGGTGGGTCTGCGCACAGACGTCACTTCCGGTTTTTTCACTAAAACTACCTCCAAACCCAGAAGAGTTCCAACGTTCAACCCTCCGGGTTTTGTTTTTCCCGCCCCCGCCCCGGCGCCCCGCAGCGCGCGCGCGCGGGTTCTCCGGCCGCAGCGCGCGCGTCATCCCCGGCAGTGCCCGCACGCGCGCGCGGGTCAAAAGGTCAAAGGTCACCTCCAGGTCAGACGGTCCAATGTCCAATTAGACAATGTTGCCGCATCGATATAGTCAGAGCTTGAACCCCAAAAAGGGGATTGTAAATGAACCTGGGAAGGATGGGCAGGTCCATTTGGACGAATCAGCGGTCGAGAAAAAAGAGCCAATCAGCGGTCGAGAAAAAGAACCAATCAGCGGTCGAACAACCAGCCAATCGAATTGGGGTACTCACGGTGTGCTTTCGCTGACGTCCGCGCCTACATCTGGGTTCTTGTACACCCGGGTAATGTTTTCTGGACATGGATGGGTTACCTTTGGCTCCATTCTAGGCCACTGATTGGCTAATACGGTGTTCAAAGCCAGTTTCATGCATTATGCTCATAGAACTTATAGTAATAATCTATACGTGTTGGACGAGTCTCTTCACTCACCGTATACACGTACCTCCATGAAATGCCCGCTCCAAACCTAGACCAAAAACACGTCCTTGGTCGGTAGGCTGATTTCATTGGCTCTCTATTTTTACTATAGTGCTCTTGCAATCTAACATTGATGGGTTACATAGAACTTATAGTCATCAACATAATCTATACGTGTTGGACGAGTCTCTTCACTCACCGTATACACGTACCTCAATGAAATGCCCGCTCCAAACCTAGACCAAAAACACGTACTTGGTCTATAGGCTGATTTCATTGGCTCTCTATTTTTACTATAGTGCTCTTGCATTCTAACATTGATGGGTTACATTTTGGCCCCATCCTACACCACTGATTTCAGTTTCACTGAATCTCCACATTGGGCATTGATGCATTATGAATAAAACACACAAGACAGGGTTTTTTGGTGAGATCTCATTTTGTTTTTTTATTCAGTAACAACAACAACGTGAGAACAACCACGTGAAAACTGAAGCCCAGAACAAGGGGCTTGTAATTAACTGAAGCCCAGAACAAGGGGCTTGTACATTGAAACCCAGAACAGCGGGCGTATGTACATTGAAAGAATTCAAGCCCAGAACGGGACTTGTACATTGAAATGATGGGCGGCCCAGTCATAGACGAGTACATCTCGGTCCTCGGCCTTGGGGTACTCGTCAAACATCTGTACGATGGTAGATAAGGGTCTGCCCCGGCATCGATGGTACAGGTAAACCAAGCAATATTGTCCGCACACGCTACTGGCCAGGCTTTGCAACGTTTGACTGTTCCAATACCATGTCTCTGTGCCTTGATCCATGAAGTCTGTTAAATCGGGATGGAGGGGTGGCAGGCCGTACGGGTTAGAGTATTCGCCCTGCTGTTCTGTCAAGTACACGGCCACCCAATGTTCACCGGGCCGATCCATCGGGTCCGTGTTGAGAACGTAAGCAGCAGGATACATACGGTCTAACGGGAACACATCTCGGGCGAACACCCCTTGAAAGACCATACGTGTCTCTGGGTCATTCTCCAGCACGGTGGTTATCTGGTCTCTATCCATGTTAGGTGGAGAAGTCACACAGGACGTTGCGCGCCTTGTCCACTTGAATGATGTTGTCAAACTCGGCGTAGCAGATCACATTGACAGTGGTCGCCAGGGCTCGTGCAAAGTGGATTTCCACCCGTAAATTGCCTTGCTTGGCCAGGGCCAGCTGATGGTCGTTCTCTAAGGTGGGGTCAGATCGAAACAGAACAACGTGTATCCGTTCGCGTAGTGCTCCCGACTGATGAAATTCCCTTCGTCCTGGTTGATTTGACCGGTGGCTGTAAACAGGCTCTGATAGGCTCGAATGAAATTCGTGCGCCCAAAGTTCGGTGTTAAGGCCGTGGCTGGAAACTGTTGTCCATCCACATGCAGGGCCACAAAATTGATGCCGAAATGTTGAAAGTCAAACGGATTCTCTGGGTAGGCTCCGCTGAAACTGGTATTTTCCACACAGGCCAGGATCAATCGCTTGGGTAGTTCCCCCAGGAACAGGTTTTCTTTGTTGGCGCCCATATTTTCAGCAGGCACAGAGAACACTTTGGTTTGTACACGTCGGATGGGGTACTGGGCTGGTTTTGTTTCCAAGGCTTTCATGTGTCCCAAGGCTAAGCGGAAGTAGACACAAGTTACGAAACGCAACGCCATAGATTTTGCACGCCACACTCCTACGATATGTATTGCAAAATTTGAGAAACTTCGAGTGGAGGCGCTTGGTGGTATAACCATGTTCTTTAAGTTTCTGCATTAATGTTTTATGAGTTTGAATAAAGTCGTCAGTAGTAGGGTTAGGGCATTAAAGGTAAACTTTCACCCGGATGTAAAAATATATGAGGAGGATTGAGGAGGAACTAGTGGCGCCATCTGTACACATTGGTGGCAAAAACCCGCACTAGGGGGAGACAACTCGATCTGCATATTGGCGGCCTGTGGTGGTGGTGGTGGTGGTGGTCAAAATGGCGTCTGTGTGGTGGTGGTGGTGGTGATGGTCAAAATGGCGGCCTGTGGTGGTGGTGGTGGTGGTGGTCAAAATGGCGGCCTGTGGTGGTGGTGGTGGTGGTGGTCAAAATGGCGGCCTGTGGTGGTGGTGGTGGTCAAAATGGCGGCCTGTGGTGGTGGTGGTGGTCAAAATGGCGGCCTGTGGTGGTGGTGGTGGTCAAAATGGCGGCCTGTGTGGTGGTCAAAATGGCGGCGCAAGGGAGCAAACGAGGCGGTGGGGAGGTCACGGGGAGAAAAAACCCTCACATTACCCTAAAAAAAAACCTCTAAGCCATATAATAATAATAAACATAATCTATAGGTGTTGTACCATGTTAATAGGATCAGTCTAGCATCTGTACCACCCTGGGGTCGAGCGTTTATTGTCCCGTGTATCTCCGCAGAAAATCAACAAACAAAATGGCGGCTCCAGGATGGTGTGGGGACGCCCTTTCCACATCACGGCGTCGATCCTAACCATAGCGCCATCTGCACACACTGACGCAAGGGAGACAACTCGTGTGGCCCAAGGGTATGGAAATAGCCGTGTTGGAGCTAAGGGAGTTACTACTGGTCCAGTGGGGTCGAGTGAGGTATCAATGTGAAGCCTATGTGAGGGGGCATCTGATGGGCTGGGTGTGGGGTTGAACTAGCGTCATTCTGCGCATGCGCGGTGGCCCAAGGGTATGGAAATAGCCGTGTTGGAGCTAGGCGAGCTACTACTGGTCCAGTGGGATCATATGAGGTATCAATGTGAAGCCTATGTGAGGGGGCATCTGATGGGCTGGGTGTGGGGTTGAACTAACGTCATTCTGCGCATGCGCGGTGGCCCAAGGGTATGGAAATAGCCGTGTTGGAGCTAGGGGAGTTACTCATGGTCCAATGGGGTCGAGTGAGGTACTCAAAGCCCGTTCCTTCTCATTCACCAAACGCTATATAGACGATCTTCTCGCTGTGGATAATCGCTATATAAATGACGCAGTGAAGGATATATATCCACTGGATTTGAAGGAAACTACAGATAGCCCTACAGGCACATCTTATTTAGATATCTACCTCTATAAAAATGAAGCGGGCATTCTCTCTCGTCGACTTTATGACAAAAGAGATGATTACAATTTCGACATCGTAAACTATCCCTTTCTGGATAGTAATATTCCAGTGGGACCTGCATATGGCGTATACATATCTCGCTTAGTAGCATTTGCTAGATCCTGTGTTAAATGTGATGATTTAATCAACGTCACAAAACATTGTTGCAGAAACTTATAAAACAGGGCTATTCCACCAAGCGCCTCCACTCAAGTTTCTCAAATTTGGCGATACATATCGCATGCTGATAGCAAAATACGAACGTAGCGTGCAAGATCTATGGCGCTACGTTTCGTAACTTGTGTCTAATTCCGCTTAACCCGGTGCTAGGGGCCGTATGAGCCCATGTACTTCAAGATCCTCATGGTACTCATATGAACAGTCACAATCAAAGCGTGGCTGAGGTACATCATTTTTAGATGACGACTCTATAACGAATATTATGGATTACGAATACTGATCAGCGATACGGATTTGATATTTAGGAACATCATGATGTCTTGCCGGCATCATTGAAAATTGTTGACCGCTTCTCTCTTGCAGGAAACAAGCCTATGTTTATGTATACTTTTGTCTTTTTGAATTTGGTGCTAATACTGTTATATGGAAATGGAATAGGTCTTTGGATTATGGACGCGGATATTCTCTAATGGACGACGGCTGGATTATGAATGACGGACTAGACGCTTGTAATCAAAGTGAAGCTTAGATGAAGGGGCATCTGACTGGACTAGCGGCTTGGGCGTTGTCACCATTCTGCGCATGCGCGGTGGCCCAAGGGTATGGAAATAGCCGTTTTGGAGCTAGGGGAGTTACTCATGGTCCAATGGGGTCATATGAGGTATCAAAGTGAAGCTTATGTGAAGGGGCATCTGACTGGACTAGCGCCTTGGGCGTTGTCACCATTATGCGCATGCGCGGTGGCCCAAGGGTATGGAAATAGACATTTTGGAGCTAGGGGAGTTACTCATGGTCCAATGGGGTCATATGAGGTATCAAAGTGAAGCTTAGGTGAAGGAGCATCTGACTGGACTAGTGGCTTGGGCGTTGTCACCATTCTGCGTATGCGCTGTGGCCCAAGGGTATGGAAATAGACATTTTGGAGCTAGGGGAGTTACTCATGGTGCAATGGGGTCGAGTGAGGTATCCATGTGAAGCTTATGTGAAGGGGCATCTGACTGGACTAGCAGCTTGGGCGTTGTCACCATTCTGCGCATGCGCGGTGGCCCAAGGGTATGAACATAGACGTTTTGGGCTCGAGCGGGGTTTCTCATGGGCCGATGGGATCGAGTGAGGTATCCATGTGAAGCCTAGGTGAGGGGGTTACACTAGGGTGTCGTATCCATTCTGCTGCGCAGGTCACGTGGGGGTTGTGACGTCACTTCCGGTTGGGATGAACGGGGCGTGACCTTGGGTATATGTCTAGACTTGTTTGTGTGTGTTGATGT
>JAVTVY010032460.1:0-15200 GCA_036873755.1 Hanleya hanleyi
GAGGATATTCTGTTACGTCATATATATTACCAGCAAAAACGCAACAGAAAACGTTTGTGAAGTCAAGGATTAACAATTAAAAATATTTATTAACAACACTAAAATCAAATACAAATTAAGTAAGGCTAATACAACAAACAAATGTCCTGTGTACAGTCTTACTGTTCAATGCTATACCAGTGTATCCTTAAACGTCTGTGCTGACGTGCACATATAACTTCCAAGTCCGTGTTCCAAGTCCGCAATTTAACACTGCTCTGAGATCACGGTAATGTCCATGCAATATCCGTCGCTTGTGGGAAGATGTATAACCAAAGGCAGCCAAATTACAAGCGTCTAGTGCGTCATTCATAATCCAGCCGTCGTCCATTAGAGAATATCCACGTCCATAATCCGAAGACCTATTCCATTTTCCATATAACAGTATTAGCACCAAATTCAAAAAGACAATCATAGTATACATAAACATAGGCTTGTTTCCTGCAAGAGAGAAGCGGTCAACAGTTGTCAATGATGCCGGCAAGACATCATGATGTTCCAAAAATATCAAATCCGTATCGCTGATCAGTATTCTTAATCCGTAATATTCGTTTTAGAGTCGTTATCCAAAAAAGATGTATCTCAGTCACGCTTTGATTGTGACTGTTCATATGAGCACCATGAGGATATTGAAGTACATGTGTTCATACGGCCCCTAGCCCCGGGTTAAGCGGAATTAGACACAAGTTACGAAACGTAGCGCCATAGATCTTGCACGCTACGTTCGTACTTTGCTATCAGCATGCGATATGTATCGCCAAATTTGAGAAACTTTGAGTGGAGGCGCTTGGTGGAATAGCCCTGTTTTATAAGTTTCTGCAACAATGTTTTGTGACGTTGATTAAAATCATCACATCTAACACAGGATCTAGCAAATGCTACTAAGCGAGATATGTATACGCCATATGCAGGTCCCACTGGAATATTACTATCCAGAAAGGGATAGTTTACGATGTCGAAATTGTAATCATCTCTTTTGTCATAAAGTCGACGAGAGAGAATGCCCGCTTCATTTTTATAGAGATAGAGATCTAAATAGATGTGCCTGTAGGGCTATCTGTAGTTTCCTTCAAATCCAGTGAAGGTGGATATATATCCTTCACTGCGTCATTTATATAGCGATTATCCACAGCGAGAAGATCGTCTATATAGCGTTTGGTGAATGAGAAGGAACGGGCTTTGAATGGATCGGTTTTTGAAAGCGCCTGCATATAGTCATATTCATAAGAGAACAGATACAGGTCAGCCAACAGGGGTGCACAATTAGTACCCATTGGAATACCTATATGCTGCTGATATATTGTGTTGCCAAATTTCACATAGATATTTTTAATGAGAAATTCAAGCAACTCTATAAACAAAGAAACATCCCATGAATGATATCTCTTGTATGTAGTCGAGCTAAAGAATGCTTTATGGCTTCCGACATTAATATATCTACGATCAGTTTTCTTGAACACAGATACTATTAATGAACTTATACGGTCAATAAGGTCCTGATGAGGGATTGTAGTATAGAGAGTCGAGAAATCCCATGTGGATACATGTCTGTACGGTATGGGGCCTTTAGCATCAAGTTCTTCCGTGAGACATTTTGAGTTTTTCAATATCCACATACATTCAACGCCAGAGTTCTTAGAAATAGTGGCGCAATACCTTTCCCAAAATGCTTTTACCTCCTGAAGGGCCCTCGTCAATAGGGTTGAAAGAAGCTTGGTGGTGCAGCTTCTAGAACCAGCTATGAATCTAGCTTTGTATGGTGATTTATGCATTTTGGGAGTCCAGTATAGTTTTGGTATGTCGTTATGATTGGTTGGAAGACAAATACCTCTTTCCCTGAGAAACTTTTTGTGATTGTTAAATAAATCTTCCAGAGTAAATGCAGTTTGGGAGTAAGTAGACGTGTTTGATGAAGATATGTCTACACTCAATTCTTTAACCAGCACCTGGTAATAGTAATATTTACATATGAATATTATATTATTCGGAGCTTTGTCTGCTGGTACTATGACGAATTTACTCTGGAGATTTGCTAGAACTTCTTGCGAATTGAGGTTTCTCAGTACTTGTTTTGCTTGGGGAAGAGTATTTCTGTCAATATGGCGGATTGTTTCAAGGACCTTGTTCTTGGTGAGGTCCAGCCAATCAGCGAGTACTGTAGGTTCAACTTTTTCTCGCTTAGACCAATCATTAACAACTGTTCTAATGCAGAGAGGACTATCTTATGGTCGGCCTTCAGATTTATTCTTCTCGGCTCTCTATATTTAGGTCCTTTCATCAGGAGTAATTTCAGATCCTTATCACTCACCACATCAAGGTCACCAGTTACAATATGTTTGCATGGTGTATAGATAAAGTTCGACAATTCACAATCACAACTATAGCCTCCTGACGTGTATAAGTTCCAGTCAAATTCCTTGACAGCATTGGAGTAATTGAATATTTTGGTGGCTATAGATTTAGTGTACTTATATGAAATGCAAGGAGGTTCTGTGAACTTAAAATAGTTTGGTACAGCATTGCGTACCTCTGGATCATTCAGGATTCGAGTCCAGTAATCCGTATCAAAGGTATGACTCTAATGCACCCAAATACCAGTTTGAAAATCTCTCCCCGATCGCCG
Organism: Hanleya hanleyi; assembly: GCA_036873755.1. Taxonomy (NCBI): domain Eukaryota; kingdom Metazoa; phylum Mollusca; class Polyplacophora; order Lepidopleurida; family Hanleyidae; genus Hanleya; species Hanleya hanleyi. The sequence goes on from JAVTVY010032460.1 coordinate 2,663, forward strand.
AATGTCACAATATTTATAGTCTTATCAAGCAGCTCTGGAAACTTCCGTTTCCCTGGCAACAACACTACGCAGTGAACACAAGTCTGGAAATTTCCATCGGTCTCACAAACCAATTAAACTCAAGTCAACTATTACTCCAGAAACTTCGATAGATATTACAATGCTATGACAACATATTTACTTGTAACTGACTAGGTCACGATTTCTAGAAATATCCATGGCGCACAACAACAGTATGGCGCAACAACAACAACACAGTGACACTCCCCCTCTTAAAAAAAAGTTTCAAACTTGGAACTTTTTAACAATTCAAAACATTGTTGCAAGACAAAATTCTTATAACATTATAACGTTGCCAAACATATGTACATTATATGCGAGACAAACAATCAGCAATCAAATTATCCTTACCCTTAATATGTCTAATTTCAATATTGTACTCTTGCAGCACCAAACTCCATCTCAACAATCTTTGATTCTTGTTCTTCATCTTACTTATAAAAACAAGAGGATTGTGATCACTAAATACAGTAATTGGCAACGATGAAGAAGTAACATAAACATCAAAATGTTGTAAAGCTAATATCATTGCCAAACATTCTTTCTCAATTGTAGAATAATTTCTCTGATGTTTGTCAAATTTGCGTGAAAAATAGCAAATAGGGTGATCTACCCCATTCTTATCTTCTTGTAACAGAACGGCACCAGCAGCAACATCACTAGCATCTACAGCCAGTTTAAAAGGTGAATTAAAATCTGGTGCTGAAAGAACTGGCGCACTCTTGAGGATGGCTTTCAGGTTCTCAAAAGCTGATTCACATTTATCGGTCCAAACAAAATTTACCCTCTTTCTTAAGAGTTGAGTTAAAGGCTCAGAAATATCTGAAAAATTTTGACAAAATTTCCTGTAGTAACCAGCCAAACCCAAGAAACGCAGCAGTTGTCTCTTACATGTTGGTCTTGGAAACAGCGAGACAGCACTAACCTTAGCATCTACAGGTTTTACCTGACCCTGACCAACAACGTGGCCCAAGAATGTCACACGTGCATGTCCAAATTCACTTTTTCCAAGGTTGACTGTCAGCTTGGCATCACTCAGCCGATTGAACAGTGCGCGAATTCTCTGTAGATGATCTTCCCATGTATCGCTGTAGACAATGACGTCATCAATGTATGACTCACATCCTTCCAAACCAGAAGTAACACGGTTGATGAGACGCTGGAACGTGGCAGGAGAATTTTTCATTCCAAAAGGCATGACTTTGTACTGGAACAGACCCTCCGAAGTGACAAATGCTGATATCTCCTTCGCACGATCTGTCAGTGGAACTTGCCAGAATCCTTTCAGAAGATCAAACTTTGACACAAACTTGGCACTTCCCACTTTATCAATGCAATCGTCTATTCGTGGAATAGGGAATGTGTCAGTTTTGGTCAATGTGTTCACTTTTCTGTAGTCCGTACACATTCTATAACTGCCATCTGGCTTTGGAACCAGGATACAAGGTGAACTCCAGTTATTATTACTTGGTTCAATGAAGTCATTGTCCAATAAATAATGAATTTCTTTTTTCAGGTAGTTTTGTTTAATGAGATTCAAACGATATGGGTGCTGTTTCACTGGATTAGAATCTCCAACATCGACGTCATGTGAAATTTTATCAGTCCGAGTGGGAATATCAGGAAACAAATGTTCGTATTGACTGAGCAGTGTTCTAAGTTCTTCCTGGCGAGCAGGTTCGAGATGACACAGCTTGGAATCCAAATTATGTAGAATGTCAGAGTTCTGTAATTTCGCTGCTGTCATTGGATCTTCACGAGTTTCATCACTATCAGGGTGAGAACTAACTACACTTACAGGTTGTACAGTACTGTTAGTGCTATCCCTGTCTATGTATAACTTCAACATATTTACATGACACAACTGATTGTGTTTACGCCTGTCAGGAGTCTGAATTACATAATTGAGGTCACTTAATTTCTTTTCAATGACATAAGCACCATAATATCTAGCCTTAAGTGGACAACCAGGAATAGGTAGCAAAGCCAGTACCTTCTCACCAGGTTTGAAACTTCGTTTAATGGCATGTTTATCATAGGTTGTTTTCATACTTTTTTTGTGATGACTTTAAATTTGACATGGCCAAATCACGTGCTTTAGTCAACCTGGTGCGAAAATCCAACACATAATGTAGGAGACTACATGAGTCCAGATCACTGTCTAGGAACTTTTCCTTTAACAGTTTAAGTGGTTCTCTAACTGTATGACCAAATACTAATTCAAACGGACTGAAGCCCAAAGACTCTTGAACAGACTCTCCAACAGCAAACAGTAACAAATGTATGCCTTCATCCCAGTCTTTCTCAGTATCAAAACAGTAAGTCCTAATCATGTTCTTTAATGTCTGATGAAATCTTTCTAAAGCACCTTGGCTTTCTGGGTGATATGCAGATGACTTGTACTGCTTTATACCCAATTCATACATGACTTGCTGAAAAATTCCTGACATGAAATTAGATCCTTCATCAGACTGAACGGACTGAAGTAGGCCAACAAGTGTGAAAAACTTAACTAAGGCCGTAACAATAGTTTTTGCCTTAATATTCCGTAAAGGAATAGCCTCAGGGAACCTGGTTGAAGCACACATGTTTGTTAACATGTATTGATTGCCTGACTTTGTTTTTGGTAGTGGTCCAACACAATCCAGAATTACCGTATTAAAAGCTTCCTTAAATGCAGGAAGTGGTTGTAGAGGAGCCTTCGGTATTGTTTGGTTTGGTTTTCCTACCATTTGACATGTGTGACATGACTTACAAAATTCTATAATATCTTTCTTCAAATTTGGCGAATAAAAATGATTAAGAATTTTGTAATATGTTTTGTTAACACCTAGATGGCCTGAAAGAGGTGTTTCATGGGCTAGTCTGAGGATATCTAAACGATATGACTTTGGTACCACAATCTGATACTTAACTGCCCACTCATCATCAGGTGACACATCTGGCGGTCGCCATTTGCGCATAAGACACCATTCTTACAAAAGTAACACACAGGCTCCTGAGTTACATCACACTCATCTACTGTCCTGTCAAATAACTTGGAAATGTCCTTGTCACTATGCTGTGCATTGACCAGCTGTGATTTTGAAATTTTGTCATTAGAACATTCCAATTTACTATCAAAATGTGGCTTATCAGCCTCATCATTAAAAAACAGGCAAGTGTCAGCCAAACAAACGTCGTCGATGACGTCATCTTTAAGTGACTTTTCAGTCTCCTTGGCCAATTTACTCATGGCTCGAGCAACTGCACAAGCAGGATATAAACATTGAATTTCCTCTTCAACTGGATCCTTGATCTGATCCAAACAAGGCTCATCAGTTACAATCGGGTTAATCCCGACTTTATCTCCCGCAAGATCATTACCAAGAAGTAAATGAACACCCTCAAAAGGTAAACTACCTTTAATACCCACCGTAACAGGTCCAGAAATCAAGTCGGAAGAGAGAAAAACGTTATGGAGGGGAACGGGTGTATAATTGTCAGAATCTACCCCTTTAATTAGGACATTACTGCCTGCAGATGAAGAATCAGAAAACGGCAGAATATTTGCCAACAAAAGAGACTGGGACGCACCCGTGTCTCGTGAAATCTTCACCGGAGTAGCGCTAAAAAAATCACTTGAAAGTGACACAAAACCATTGTGAATGAATGGTTCAAAAATCTCCATAACAGGCTTTGAAAAACTGTCAACCTCATCCTTGATAAAATTAACAGGAACAGTGTCCCTGGCCATCTTAACAACATGTGCACTATGCACATCACTAACCTGCTTGGGTACAAATCTCGAAGTGAGAAAACCACTAGGCTTTTGAAAAGCCTGATCTTGTCTTCTTTTCAATTTAAAACATTGAGCCAATAAATGACCATCTTTTTTGCAGTAGCTGCATACGGGAGGTTTATATTGAGAGTTAAAAGTGGGTGATTGCGATTTTATGATTGACCTTTGACCTTTGTAACTAGGGCTGAACGTTTTAGGACTGGAGAAAGAACTGGATGTTTTACCTGAGATATTAGACTGGAATGAACTTGGCTTAGCAACATTGACAAATGATAATTTGTGTGTCAGATCATATTCATCAGCAAATCTAGCTGCTTGATCCAAATTGTTGGCATTCTTTTCATCAAGAAATGTTTTAATATCACCATGGATACATCTTTTAAATTCCTCTACCAGCATAAGCTGTCTAAGATTTTCAAATTGGTTATCAATTTTAATCAAAGCACACCATCTATCAAATAATTGTTCTTTTGAACGAGCGAATTCAACATGAGTCTTTTTGACAACTACGAAACTTTGTCTATAGGCTTCAGGAACCAATTCATAACCGTTAAGTATTAAATCTTTCACTAAATCCTAATTTGATGCTTGCTCCACCGTCAATTGAGTGTAAATGTCCCTCGCCTTTCCAATCAAAACACTTTGAAGAAGTAAACTCCAATTTTCTTTTGGTCAGTTTAAATTTTCAGCAATTTTCTCAAAATGCAGAAAATATTTATCAACTTCTTTTTCCTGAAATGGCGGGCAAAGACGAATTTGACGAACCTCATCAAATCTTGATTGTGATTGTACAGGTACATGCACAGGAATTGTTTGCGAGTGTAATTCCATATTCTTTAATTCTAATTGAAATTGTCTTTCTTTCTCTCTTTCTAATCTTTCTCTCTCAAATTTTTCCTCTTTTTCTAATTCTAATTTCTTTAATTCCAACTGATGTTGCAATTCTAATTTCCTTATTTCCAAATCATCAGCTGTTTTCTCAGTTAAATCGAAATCACTTTCTTCCCAAAGTTGTTTACTAACAAAATGTTAAATAATGAGTTTCTTAATTTCTTGCTTTTTCCAAGATGTTTTAAAATTAATTTCCAAGAATTTACACAGCCCAAACAAATCCTCTTTACGTAGCTCATTAAATTGCTCCTGACTATGATTTAAAGCAAACTCTGCAGGTTCAAAAGACATGTTGTCAATATACTACTCCCTGACTTCACAAATCCAAACAATGTATCAATTTAGAACTATGTAGCAAAGCTGGAATGTAAACAAAACTATCCCGAACAGGTACCCCAATTCTGTTACGTCATATATAATACCAGCAAAAATGCAACAGAAAACGTTTGTGAAGTCAAGGATTAACCCTACCTGGCCTGGGGGGGGGGCCATTATGGCCCCCCCTACCAAACTTTCTGCACTATCTCCGGAACGGCAAAAAATGGAGCGCTGAAACTCTGTGACTTTATCGTTTGTCTTATTGGCGTCATTTTGAGCCTATTTTCATAACCCCCCGAGAAGAGGATCATGGGTAAATTCAAGATGGCGGCCATGTGGTGTACCAGAAAAGTGATGTTTTTGTCATATTTCTTCAAAATTTCTGCTTTTCCGCAGTGAAAAGTGGGCAAAAACTATTTTATTTCATATCACATTAATATTTGCTAATTTTTCATGCAGTTTATGTGGAGAAATTGCAAAAATAAAAAATTCGGAAAATCTGACCGAAAAATCGACCAAAAAAAGCCGTTTTTCAAAATGGCGTCCCTGTGACGTCATCAAAGCGGCCATCTTGGATTTTTTTACATTTTTTGGTAGAGCTTGACCCAAGGGTATAGTGTAATAAGTTTCAGCTCCCTAGCTCCAGGGGTAAGAAAAATAATTAGGGGGGGGCCATTTCGGCCCCCCCCCCAGGCCTGGACAGGTCCCAAAAAGCCCAGGCCAGATAGGGTTAACAATCAAAAATATTTATTAACAGCACTGAAATCAAATACAAATTAAGTAAGGCTAATACAATAAACAAATGTCCTCAGTACAGTCTTACTGTTCAATGCTATACCAGTGTATCCTTAAACGTCTGTACTGACGTGTACATATAACTTCCAAGTCCGTGTTTCAAGTCCGCAATTTAACACTGCTCTGAGATCACGGTAATGTCCCTGCAATATCCGTCGCTTGTGAGAAGATGTATAACCAAAGGCAGCCAAAGTCCGTTCACAGGAAACCAGTCTAGTAATCCGTATCAAAGGTATGACTCTAATGCACCCAAATTCCAGTTTGAAAATCTCTCCCCGGTCACCGAATGTCACAATATTTATCGTCTATCGAGAAACTCTGGAAGTTTCCGTATTCCAGGCAACGACCGTAACTACGCAGTGAACACAAGTCTGGAAATTTCCATCGGTCTCACAAACCAATCAAACTCAAGTCAACTATTACTCCAGAAACTTCGATAGATATTACAATGCTATAACAACATATTTACTTGTAACTGACTAGGTCACGATTTCTAGAAATATCCATGGCGCACAACAACAGTATGGCGCAACAACAACAACACAGCGTAACCACAACAACACCGTGACAGTTAAAACTGGATAAAGCTAACAGTAGGAATTCCCGCCTAAATATTCGACTAAATTCAATTGGCAGTAATCTCTTATGCTGTAATAAACTGGGCCATTTGTGGTAATTTGTCAGTCTATTGGTATTGATCTGGCTGTCAACTGACTTGAATAGAATCCAAACAATTTAAATTTAAGCACTGCAGCTCGAGTCAATCATTATCTCCACATTTAGCGTCAATTTGCTGAGCGGTTTATCAACCTACTCCAATCCGCCATCGAGTCCCAACAGAATCGCAAGATGGTGTGCATTTCATATTGGAGATGTGCTTAATATAATTGTCAGTCGAGAGTAAAAGTCAAAGTCAAAGAGACAAGCTCTGCAATCTGTTAAGAAGAGAAAACTCATTTCGCGTGATTACAGATTTGTTCGCCCTTGTCCCAAATTTGCTCGGCTTCAATCAAATTTATTCTGAATGAGTAATATCAAGAGGTCTGCAGATGCAAAAATATGTCCAGCTATATATAATGGCATGTATGGTTCAGACAACCGACCAAATATAACATTTGTGCTTTCTTCGATAGACCCTCCAATCATGTTGACATCAAAGGAAATATTGAAGCTGATGAAATGGCAAAGGCAGCCCTAGATAAACAGGTTGATCCTGTTGGAATCACATATAGCGATTTCAGACCCTCTATGTGTGCTTATTGAGAAAGCTGTTCCAATCTGTATACAATAACAAACTTCTTGAGTTTCAAAAAACTGTAGGATATATTCATCTAAATAGCCAGAAACGTTTCGATCAAGCCATGGTCTGGCGATGTAGAATCGGCCAAACCAGATTAACTTACGAACATTTACTAAAAAATGAATCACCCCCCAAGGTGTATTCCTTGCCACGAAGATCTCACAGTGAAGCATGGTCTGATCGACTGTATAGATTGTAAGAGATTCCTTGTATCAAGCAGCCACTTAGAAGATCTTTTTAGTCGGATAAAAGCAGACAGTATTTTAGGTTAATTGAGAGAAATCGATTTGTTGTATAAGTTTTGAAGTATGTGCATGTTTTGGGTGTGATGTGTTGATTACTTCTGGCCTGCTGAGTTGTTTTTGTTGGAATATTTAGAATTCTGTTTCAACCCATCGCTATATAGCTGAAATATTGCTGAACGCGAACCTAAACTTTAGATTTTGGCAGTTGTAAGTGTTTGAGAAGTTTACCCATTGCTGAAATCTGTTCCGTTGATGATTATTGGGAGAATGTGAGAAATATGATCGGCCAGTGAAACTAATTTTCTCATTCCGGTTTACAGAATCCGCCGTAACAGCAAACCACTTATATATTTAGACCGCGGGATACCTTTCCAAAAAGCCCCGTGGATCCGTGTCACAAAGAAGGCCAATTAAGTGGGTCAGCTAATTTGAATGTCAAAAGTGCTGCGCCCAGAACGTCACAGATAATTACTAATGCAAATCGGACAATCTATCAGCTTGGACATATTTCACGTCCGCTCCACCAGCCATCAACCTAACAATCTATTGCACAGCTTAGATATACAAATGTGCCTCATCCAATTCTCGGGGATGCGAATTCGGTTCAACCGACAATCAACAACAAGTTACTAGCCCAGACCGCACAAGTCCCCATCGCAATCTGTTATTTGATACTATCATAGGAATGAATAAAAAATTAGATTACGTGATGAACAGAGTGGATAAGATTGACGCGATAGATAATTCATTGCATGTTCTATCGGCCGGAGTATCGGACGTTGAGTGTAAGGTGCGCGGCACAAGCGAAAAAAATCCCACAGCATTTGAACAGGCGGATGAGTCGGAAATTAACGAATTGAAATGGAGTTTTTCATACCACGAAGAAAACGAGATAGAGAGATGAATTAGGTCAATGCCAGACAACCTTCTGTTTTTCGACGTGGACGAAAAAAAAAATACAAATTGGAGCGATATACAAGAGGTGGGAAAAATTGACTACGTATGGTGACTAAAACGCCACCATATTACCACACAGGAAAGTATTCGTCGAAACCTAACATTCAGACCCGAGAATACGGTTGATTCTCGGACGTAGCCTTAGTATCTCACCGCGCTTATATTGCAGCTGTTCATGTGGAGACTATGAAGTATCCACACAGCCCTAGCACCGGCTCAAGCAGAAATAGATACGCTACATCGGGAGTTGTGGTGACAGATAAGCTCAAACAACTCATCTGATGTTTATGGATAAGCATTATGGACGTCTGATGGAACAATCCCCTTAACATGGGGTAACCTGGTAAATGCAAGTAACCTAGAAAAACTAACCTGTAATGTCTGCTGTCGTGCGTCTTAAATTTCCCACCGAAACAATAAACCTACATGTATTATCGGAAGTTGGAAGTTAAAAATTTTATTAAAAATAAGTTACAACTAGACGATGTCTAATATATTAAAATGGACCGAGCTCACGAGCTTGAAGAAGAAGTGCGGGGAAACCGCGGCCTATGGTGGTAAAGCTCAGTGACTACGAAGACAAAGAAAGGGTAAACAAGATGGGCCTTGCGAGAAAAATCTGAGATACTCCATATGGGGTACGGGGCCAGCTACCTCGCAAGGTATACTAGGCGAGAAGTGCTTAAGAAACCATCTATTAAGCGGTGAAAGATACATACGGACGGGCTCAAAGCTGTATATCGACACCAGACCCGTCTCAGAAAATGACAGTAAGAGAGATAACGGTAAGAGACTACCATGGTGACAGCAGACCAGGCTATCACGTTGACGGGGGCAGGAAAGGCTACCACGTTGACGTCGGCATACCAGCTTACAATGATAACCACGATAACAACGGCTCTGCTCAACTAGGGAAGATCCGCGAGGGAGGAGTTCATGATCAGTCAACAGGGAATTCGAAGCTAAATATAAATCTTCGAAGCTAAAGCTAAATATGTTTCATTGTGTTTCGCTTATATACCACCAGAACAATCTACTCTACAATATTCATCAATTTAATATCTTTGACGAGCTACAATCTGATATTATAAAATCTAATGACAATGGAACAACTGTGATAATGATCAATGACTTAAATGCAAGAATAGGCGAACAATTTAGACTTCATTGAAGTTGATGGCCAAACCATGACCCGGACGATTTCATCCCAGATATTCAAAAAGTTCCTGTCTCGATGGACAAGAGCATGTACAGTTTTGGTCATAAATTACTGTAAATAAGCACATCGTGTGCCATTAGAATAGGTAACTGCAAAATTGGTGAAGATGCTAGAATAGGCAAATATACATATACTTGGGCGTAGTGTAATTGACTACATCTTGCGTAATCAAGCTTCGTTTTCATACATTTCAAATTTGACTTTGCCTTATTGAAATAGAACTGAATAATCTGAACCTTGATCAATCTTCTTATAAGCCAGATAGATCTAAATTGGACTCTTAACTTTGCTGATTTATTTTTAGATGGTCTCTGCGGCATAAAAGATAGACTATATGACGTTGTAGTAAATATTGACAAAACTGTGGATATTGATGTGTAGTACGTAGAGAAGTTTACAACAGTCAATGATAATATTTGTTCTCTACTTTTCAATAACAGGCTTAACATACGGAATAATTGGATAGTATGTTTGGATGCAACCACCCAAAATAAAACCGCCGTGGTTTGATAATGGAAGGGCTAAAAACAAAGAAGATTATATAAATTTTGTTCATGTTTATAATAAATCCCAATTTGTTCGAGATTTATCTGTCATGTTATTTGAAAAGAATACAATGTAAAGTAACGCTACTGCAGAAAGATGAAATAGGAAACGGAAAATTTCATCAGATCTCAATAATCTTCGAAGAAAAAATCTTATTCTGGCAATGAAATAAGCCCGCAAAAATTATACGAGCATTTTAACTCTTTACATTCGGTAGTGAATATAACTACAGTGCCCAAACATGCTACTTTTATCAAAACCTGTGAAGCTGTATACGTAGACTTAAGCGACGAAATTACTCAATATCAAGTGCTAGCGACAATTGATACTCTTCAATTTGATAAGGCTCCAGGAATTGACAAAATATTGAACGAATATTTAACAGTGGGAAAAGATATCTTCTCATAAATACTTTGTAAGCTATTTAATATTTTCCTCGATTCTGGTTATTTTATCAAATCTTGGTGTGAACAAGGTATTTTGCCTATTTTTAAGAAAAGGGGATGCTACTGACCCATCTAATTATAGAGGCATCACCCTCGTGGTTAAGGTCTCTAAGGTTTTCACAGGGATACTCAAAACGTCTAAAAGAATGGTCATTTACATACGACAAAATTTCAGACGTACAATTTAGTTTTAAAAAAGGTAGTGGCACGGTTGACGCCTTTTGGCTCTGCAAGGTTTAATCTGTAGTTTAGTAACAGGAGGAAAAAGGTTATTCTGTATATTCGTTGACCTTGGAACATTCTTTTGATAATGTTTATAGAGAGGGACGATGGTTAACGTTATTCAGATATGGGTCGAAACGAAGTCGATTACGTATTGCTATATGTACCTGCTACAACAGCCGACTAGACAAGAAGTCACATGTCGGTAAGAGATGGGAACCGACCAGGATGGGTCAAATAGAAGTCTGATTCGCATCCAAATGTACAAAATGTCCTACTCGAATCTTCATTGGGATTGTTCAGACGAACTCAATGAAAACTTATATTTTTTTATCGAATTTATTTATTCTGATCATGTTTTTGTATTCACAGCCCAAACGGTTAACTTTATATCTGTTCTCATATGAACATGACTAAAGCAGGCGCTTTCAAAAACCGATCAATTCAAAGCCCGTTCGTTCTCATTCACCAAACGTTATACAGATGATCTTCTCGATTTGGATATTCGCTATAATAATGACAGAGTGAAGGATATATATCCATCTTCACTGGATTTGAAGGAAACTACAGAGAAGCGGGCCTTCTCTCTCGTCGACTTTATGAAAGAAGAGATTATTACAATTTCGACATCGTTAACTGTCTCTTTCTGGACAGTAACATTCCAGTAGGACCTGCATATGGCGTATACATATCTCGCTTTGTTGTATTTGTTAGATCCCGTGTTAAATTTGACGATTTTATTCAACGCCACAAAACATGGCTGCACTGTCAGAAGGATTGGGTAAAATTGGCCAGATATTTTTTAGTATAGACGTGACGGACCCAAAGTGTTTGGGTCAAATTACATTTTGACCCATACACTTACGATTATTTTGACCCAACCATTTTTGGGAACGTCACGTGAGGGACCCAAAGTGTTTGGGTCCAATTCCATTTTAACCCAAACACTTAGGGTCATTTTGACCCAACTATTTTGGGAACGTCACGTCTATGCCCAAATATTCTGACAGTGTACTACTTGACAAAAACGCATATCCAATTCTGAAAGTGTCTCAAAGTTTGCGATACATATCGCATGCTGATATAGCAAAATACGAGCGTAGCGTGCAAGATCTTTGGCGTTAAGTTTCGTAACCTGCATTTCGCTTAACCCGGGACTAGGGGCCGTATGAACCCATGTACTTCAATATCCTTATGGTGTTCATATGAACAGTCACAATCAAAGCGTGACTGAGATACATCATTCTCTAGATGACGACTTTACAACGAATATCATACGGATTAAGAATACTGAAGAATATTTTATATTTTTGGAACGTCATGATATCTTGCCGGCATCATTGAAAACTGTTGACCGCTTCTCTCTTGCAGGAAACTAGCCTGTGTTCATGTGTACTAAGATTGTCTTTTTGAATTTGGTGCTAATGCTGTTATATTGAATATGGAATAGGTCTTCTGGTTATGGACGCGCGCATACTCTTTAATTAACGACGGCTGAATTATGAATGACAGACCAGATGCTTGTGATGTGTTATCTTTCCGAATCATTATTGCCTTGATTTTCGGGTTTTACAGAATTTTACAAAATTACAGGTAAGCGCCGAACATTAAGGATTTACCTACAGGTACTATACCCACTTGACTTAAATCCATCATACTGGAAATTCAGTGGGATAAAAGGATATTTGTCAGTGCGATAGATTTACTAATAGAACATCAGGATTTCTCACAACCACCTCACTCGGGGAATAATAATAC